>JBAKBP010004634.1:0-60871 GCA_037953745.1 Lithodes maja
GGTGCGGGCGTAGCCCTCTCTCTATGTATCATCCTTCTCAACATCCAGAGGGGCTGTGCTGATATACAGGTGCAGAGGGGACCGGTAGTGTACCAGGTCAACACTAAACAAGTATTGAGGGACCTCGTCACACAGAAATCACACACGAGTGAAATTTCTGTCACCATTCCTGCCTGGTCTATTTCATATATCGGGAAGACGCCGCGACTGGGCAAATACTCTGGCACAACCTCGCTACAACACCTATTGTGCTACACTCTAATTAGCTGCGGAGATGTAGAGACCAACCCCGGCCCTAGTTCAACGTTGAAGAAACCTCACCACCAAACAAGTAAGGCAGACACCGACATTTCAACAGTCCCTAGCAGTAAAATTCGTTATAACAAACTGGGCCAGCAGGCACCCAAGTCTCTCGTCACGCTCCAACTCACAACCAAGACCGCAGGGCAACCGCCAGCACAGTGCCAACATTCTACCTACTCAACATTACCCTCAACTGTATCATCACTACCACAGATATCGGTGACCCAAGTAACACAACATGCAACCAGAACACCCAAACAAACAGGAAGCTCTAGCAAACACATCGACAATGAAGTAACAGCAACAACGGCCAAGAACAAGGACATAAAACAACAAATACAGGTAGGGGTGGGAGGGGGGCAAGGGGGAGCCACAACCTGTCCTCATCTCACGCGCTCACACACCATCAGCCGCTCACGGCGCACAGCTGATCACCACACCGCCAGACGTACGATGAACAGTAACAGGAAAATATGTATAGTGTGCGATATTGGATTCAACAAAAGGAGTACAACGTCACAATGTAGTAGTTGTAATGAAACAGTACACGATCGATGTACTTACATTACTAGCAGAAAAGAAGTGGAATGCGATAAATGTAGGGAAATAGCTATTAAGGGTCCTAAAATCATTTGTGAAATATGTGAATCACTCATAACAAGAAAACAAAGGATCATAAACTGTGTTAAGTGTAAAACTGTAGCTCACATGAAGTGCATCTCTAAGAAGACCAACAGTGAAGAACGGGAATTCCTATGCAACATATGTGCCTTGCATTCATTACCGAATATTAATGTAAATGAACCAATTAGTATTAACAACTCAGAATCCAGCCAGGACACATTCAAAATCAAAGATGAATACAGAGTGTTCACCAACAAAGGGCTCCATCTTATCCACATTAACGCCAGATCAATGTACCATAAATTGTCAGAATTAAACTTGTTAGCTAATAAGGCCAAAGCTTCAATAATTGCAATCACAGAAACCTGGCTGGATTCAAGTATAAACGATGGTGAAATAAACATTCAAGGTTTCAATATGGTTAGGAATGATCGCAATAGGCATGGGGGAGGAGTATGTCTGTATGTAAAAAACAACCTCACACACACAACCAGGACCGACCTCCATGTAGAAAATCACGAAGCTCTGTGGATCGATCTACGCCTGCCAAGGACAAGACCCATCACAATTGGGGTATGCTATAGGCCACCAGACGACACACAATTCTTGACCAAATTTGAACGAACGTTGTCATCGCTAGACCCTCGGAATGAATCCATCATACTAGGGGATTTTAACCTGTGTTACAAACAACGAAATGATAGGCTTGTACGAGAATATAGGCATATACTGACAATGCACAATCATAAACAACTCATCACAACCCCCACACGTATCTCTGAGAACACTGCCACAATAATAGACCACATAAACTGTAACAGAGAGGACAAAATATCCCAATCAGGGGTTATACAGACTGGGATAAGTGATCACTTCGTCACATATTGCACACGAAAAACCACAAAAATTACCCTAGAGAATCACAAGATTATCAAAACAAGGTCACTCAGAAACTACAATAAAGAAACATTTCTGGACATTTTATGGAATACAGACTGGTCTCCAGTGTTTGGAAGTACAAACGTTAATGACGCATGGGTTGGCTTCAGAACCATCATCACAAACATTCTAGACGAAATAGCTCCTCTGAAAGACATACGAATTAAAGCAAGGTCAGACCCATGGATCAACAATGACATACTACACCATCTGGAACACAGAGACAATCTGTTAAAAAGGCTAGCGAAACATAGACAGGATCAAGGTCTGAAACATGAGTTCAACAGGGCCAGGAATAAACTAAGTAGGAAAATAAAATCAGCGAAAACTAATTATTTTCACAATAAGGCAGAGGAATATCAGAATAACCCAAAGAAACTATGGAGGCACCTAAAAACAACAGGCTACAGCAACAAGACAAGGGATTCGTCTAACACTAATATTGCTCTCACCATTAATGATCAGATTTGCCACGATAAACGACAAATTTCAACCTACTTCAACTCCTTCTTCACCTCCATAGCAAACACACTTGCACAGAACCTACCTCAACCTCTCAATAAATACACGACAACAACGGCCACCTTTCGAAATTTCTACAGAGATAAAGACATACACCCAAACACATTTGGATTGCAAAATGTTACACCAAAATACACTTTTGACGAGCTGTCTAACCTAAATGTACATAAAAGCACAGGACCAGACAAAATTCCTGCCAAATTTCTACGAGATGGAGCCATTGGTATAGCAGGCCCCCTAACTCACATCATCAACTTGTCAATTAACACCAACACTGTACCTGCTGAACTGAAGGAAGCTATTGTAACCCCTCTATTCAAGAAAGGAAATAAACTAGAAGTTGGTAACTACAGACCAGTTAGCATATTATGTATTGTATCTAAAATCCTTGAAAGAGCGGTATACACCCAAATTGAACACTACCTCAAACAAAATGATCTATTCTATAAGTTTCAATCAGGTTTCAGATGCATGTACTCGACAGACTCCTGTCTCATCCACTTAACGGATCACATTCGTAAAGAAATGTCTAAAGGTAACTACACCGGTATGGTTCTTCTTGATCTACAAAAAGCGTTTGACACAGTAGACCATGATATCCTATGTAATAAACTACAAGCAATGGGCATAGGATCTGTGAACTGGTTTAAATCTTATCTTAGTGGTAGAACCCAAAGAGTCAAAATTGATGATAATATATCTGATCCTATGCCAATTAACTGTGGGGTCCCGCAGGGAAGCATCCTTGGTCCCTTACTCTTTCTCTGTTATGTGAACGACATGGAACTGAGCGTCTCATGTAAATTATTACTGTATGCAGACGACAGCATGCTCCTGGTTTCAGGAAAAGACCCAATAAGTATTGCCGCTTCACTTTCCAAAGAACTAGAATCATGTAGTGAATGGCTAGTGGACAATAGACTATCTCTTCACCTGGGCAAGACGGAAGCCATCTTATGTGGAACAAAACGCAAACTGAAAGACATTGTGGGCTTCTCGGTCAACTGTAATGATATTCCTATAACAACAGTGTCACAAGTTAAATATCTCGGACTAAAACTGGACGCGAGTTTGTCAGGTGAAACAATTTTGGAATCTATCCTGAGTAAGTGTAGAGCACGTATAAAATACCTGTATAGACAGGTGGGATGCTTGCCCGCGGCGACCAAAAAGACCCTCTGCCAAGCGCTTGTTCAATGTCATTTTGACTATTCTGTGTCATCCTGGTACTCTGCATCATCTAAATCAGCACAGCACAAACTTCAGGTCACTCAAAATAAAATGGTTAGGTTCATGCTGAACCTAGGACCCAGATCACATGTTGGCCAGGAACAACTTCAGTCACTAGGTATGCTCAATGTCGCTGACAGGGCCAAACAAATCAGGCTCACTAATGCCTTCAAAATTTTCTATGACAGAGCTCCAGAGTACCTAAAGAATGATTTTGTTAAAGCAAATGAGAGGAGTGGACATAATACAAGAAACAGGATGTTTAATTTTAAGGTCCCGAGAATCCAAGGACAGGGTAAGCAAACATTCTTCTTCACCGCCATCAAAGACTGGAACGACCTACCCCAGTCAGTCCGTGAAAAGAGAACACTGTATTCCTTCAGACGTAGCCTGAAGGAACACCTGAACCGGACAGCTGCGAGAAGGGAGCACCAAGCTTATGTCTACTACTAAATGCGACATAAGAGATAGACAAACCAAACTGAAATGATTACTGATTACGGATTACTGATATTTACTATAGGATGTAAGGTATCTTAAAATAACCCCCTAGAAATACTTTTTCTAAAGTATCCATTTCTTTATCCTCCCCTTTTTTCCCCAGCTAACCTAATCCCACAAGGACCCCAATGGAAATACGCCTAACGGCCTTATTGGGCTATCCTTAGTTGGAATTATGCAAGGCTGGTACATGTCATATTTGTAACAAACTATGTGGTACCAACTCTGTAAATTGCTAACTGAATAAATATTATTATTATTATTATTATTATTACAGTATATTAGCCTACATTTCTAGTGTCAAGATATTAAGAGCTTCTGTCGCTACGATGTTCCTCTGTGGTAGTTGCTGCACCAGTAAGATCCAAAGACACCCTGGCCCTTATTTATGCCTTCTTCAGCTAGCACCTTAGGTTGCTATATTAATTAGACACAATAATTAACAAACAGGTGAATGGACAGCTTAACCCAATATCACCCAAACAGAACAACATTTCTCGCAGTCCTAATAATTATCTTAATAAATATTAGCTAAGTGATGAGTGAAAGAGATATCAGTTATTAGCAAAGAAATATGGTTAAAATGAGTAAAGATAGATTGAACATCAGACACCTCACCAAATGTCGTCCCAGAAACAGTGTGTGTGTGCGTGTGTGTGTGTGTGTGTGTGTGTGTTTATATGTATTATTAGTTATATATTCATTATATTTATTCATTTATTATTATTTAAAAAAAGTTAGATAGAGGTCTAGGGAGCAAACTAGCCGAGCCCCCCCCCCCCCCCCCCCCCTTAACCCCTTCTGTACCGGCGACGTCCTTTTCATTACATTTTGGCAACGATTAAACGCTATTATTCACCTTAGGAAGGACGTCTATCATTTAAAAGGATACACACTATCTCAATTCATCCTTTTACCTACCTTAAATCCTTCTTAAGGGGGGGTGATCTGTTTTTGTTCTGTCCTTTTCTATCTTTCTCTGGCTTGTATCCATTTGGCCCCATTCAGCCTACTGTTGTAAGACGTTTATCCCCATCCAGGTGTCAATTTTTTACTGGTGAGCAGTAGCGAGCCAGCATATTTTTTATTTTTGTTTGACAGCAGGCTAAATTTGTACATTTTTCGATAGAAAAATTTCTCCGGCGAAGCCGGATTTCTTCATATTATGCTGGCTCGCTATCGCTCACCAGGAAGAAATAGACACCTAGATGGGGATAAACGTTTTAAACGTAGTTGGCTGAATGGGGCAGAATGGATACAAGCCAGAGAAAGAGAGAAAAGGATAGAAATAACAAAAAGCAGGTCACCCCCCTTAAACTGTACACAAGCGTCTAAATATAGCCAGAATAAAATTAAAAACACGTCGCCAGTACAGAAGGAGTTAACCCTTGTCTAGCGGGGGGTTTTGGGCTTATTTGGGCATATTCAGGCCCTCCTGAATGATAAATAGAGTATCTGCATGAAAATAAATTTATTCAGCAAAAAAACTAGGCGCTAAAAGCTTCAAAATGAGACCAGAACGAGCTACGTAGCACTCGTGGTTCTCATACAGTGGTACCACTAACATGGGAGTTTAGCGTAATATTTTTCCCAGCTACGCTCACTACTGGCTACACTGCCGGCCTCTCGAGAACACAGGGAGGGTGAGTTAGTGGGCGGCGGTAAGCCCTGGGTGTCGGCCGTGTGGCCTGCTGCGCTCCCGGCCATTTGCACTCTATTTTAACCCTTTAAAAACCTTAAGAATGCTCCTAACTTGCTGCTTTTTGGATACGGACTTAAGTCTGGCCCCGCTCTTTAAGTGTTAATGATGACACCAGTGGCTACCAAGATGGTGGAGGTTGGCCGCTCTCTGTTACTATAGGGTCTCTGTTGGGAGGTGGGGTGTGTGTGTGTGTGTGTGTGTGTGTGTGTGTGTGTGTGTGTGTGTGTGTGTGTGTGTGTGTGTGTGTGTGGCGGAGGTGTCTCTTTCTTGTGCTCTTCCAATTAACCTTTACAAGACCCGATGACGACGCCTTTCTGTTCCGTTCTGTGGCTGTTGTTAGACGATATTATTTAGATTAAGAAGGGTAAGTGGAAGTCAGTCAGAGGGCCAATTGACCACTTGCGAGTTTCGTTCTATAAGGAAGTTGGAGCAATAGGCATCGATATTTAACAGAATTACTAGCTTAAGGGGACGTTTTTAGTTGATTCCCTAGACTTCCATCAAGCTTAACATTACAGCCCCTAGACCCCCTTTCAAGATATATTTGTACATTTTTCGGTAGAAAAATTTCCTGGCCAAAGGCCGGTTCCTCTTAAATTACAGGCTCGCTATCGCTCGCCAGGAAAAAATAGACACCTAAATGGCACGGTCTTAAAATTGACAGAAATGGGGCGAAAGTTCTTAAAATCGCCAAACTAATGGGGCGAACGTCTTATAATATCAAAAGCAATGGGGCTAACCATGAGCGAGAAAGGGGTCAAGAAAAAAATCCCTCAAGTGGAAATCTCCCTTAACCCGGCCAGCCCCAACGACGCGTCTGACGAGTCACCTATGTATGTAACGCCAAACCCAGCGACTCGCCTGATGAGTCACCCTTTTAGCTCAGTCGTAAGGCTCAGAGTGGCTCTACCTAGAGGGCTCAGATTTGTATGGGAACTGTAAGTATCCCACGCACCCATGCCGATGGTTGAAAACTCTCAAAGTCCAACCGCGTGCGCGTGAGCGCGCAAAAACATGTTTTTTTGGGGAAATTGCCTTCAATTTTTTACTCTTGTAAAATCCGTTTTCGGGGGCTCTGTAGGACCATTTTTTGAGCCTTTTGATTGGTTTTTCGTGGTTTTTCCTTCATTCCTAACCCATTCGCTATTGTTTCTGGAAAAAAAACTATTTTCAAAACCGGCTGGTTTCTGGTGGTACCGGTACATTTATTAATAACTAGCCGGGGCTCGCCGGGTTAAGGGTGTATATATATTTTTTCTATGTGAGTGAGGGAGACAAAAGGCAGAACTGCCTGTACCGAGTGCCTCCCCCAGAGTTGAAAGAGTGACACTGCCAAAATTAAGGGACGTTTGAGCCAAAATGCCTGGGCACACGGAGTTTGAAGCAATTTAAGTCATAGGAAGAGGGAAAGACTGATTCTGGGAGAGAGTTCCAGAGCTCAGCTGTTGAATAGAAGACAGAGTAAAGTTTCACTCTTGGGTTGGAGAGTTGCACAGAGTAGGGGTGGGATTGTGTTGCAAGACGGGTACCACATACCCTACGTAGAGGTGGTATACACTGGGAGAGCTCTGAGGAACACTATGATTATTATAGTAGCGATAGAATAGCAAGAGATGCAACATTGCGTTGAAGAGAGATTGCAGAGAGTTGGTGAGTGGATGGGAGTACAAAGGAGTACAAAGGAAATCAAGCAACAACAGATCCAGTGACCCTTCTAGGTTGCTTGTCCTCCAAAACACTGAGGATCAAGTGTCCAAACAGTGGTTTAGAGTGGGTAAGGGAACATTGGAAAGGGAATTACTGCCCTGGAACTAATGTCCGTGGCAGGATTAGGAAGTTAGTAGGGGACAGATGGGTTAGTAACTGAGGGGGGGATAAAATAAAGTTATTCATTTACAAACGCAGTCAGTCGCGGGTTTGATGCGAGATATTTGTCTAGGCGGAGTTTAAATGAATCAACGGTGATGCAGTCTATAACGTTTCGGGGAAGCCCATTCCACAAGTTGACAACTCGATTGAAGAAGAAATTCTTAGATTCGTGCGAGTTAAAAGATTTACCAATAATTTTGCAACCGTTTCCCCGCGTGTAATTAGATTGGTCGATAGTGAAGTACTTACTACAGTTCATATTGTCGATGCCTTTGATGATTTTGAACACTTGAATTAAGTCGCCTCTTAATCTGCGCTGGGTTAAAGGAAATAGATTTAATTCTCTAAGACGCTCTTCGTATGGTTTGTTCTTTAGGCTAGGTATCATTTTGGTAACTCTACGTTGAACTCGTTCTAGCTTGTTTATATCTTTTTGGTAATAAGGGCACCAGGATTGAACGCAGTATTCCAGAAGAGGGCGGACTAAGGAATTGTAAAGGGTTAGGATAACTTCTTTGGATTTATGCTCAAATGACCTGCCTATAAAGCCAATTATTTTGTTTGCCTTCTTAACAACTTCTGAACATTGTTGACTCGGTTTTAGGTTACTCGATATTGTTACTCCCAGATCGGTTTCTCTGTTTACATTCTTAAGCTGAGTGCCATTCATCGAATAGTTTGCTTTCTCATTTAGGTATCCGACATGTAGTACTTTACATTTATCCGCATTGAAACTCATTTGCCAAATTTGGGCCCAACATGACAATTTATCTAGATTGTGTTGCATATCGTCAACTTGTTCTTTTGAGAGTACGCTATTTGCAATTTTTGTATCGTCAGCAAATTTTGAGATTGTACAGGTGAGACCCTCATCTATGTCGTTGATGTAAATTAGAAAGAGAATTGGTCCTAGTACCGATCCCTGGGGTACCCCGCTACTTACATTGGTCCATTTTGATGCCTTACCGTTTATGACTACTCTTTGCTTTCTGTCGCTGAGCCAATTTTCTATCCATTTCAACACACCGTCTTGTATTCCATGCGCTTTTAGTTTTAGCAGTAAACGTTTGTGGGGAACTTTGTCAAAGGCCTTTTGAAAATCAAGGTATATAATATCTACAGCTTTACTCTCATCGTAGAGGTTGAGGATATCGTGGAAGAAGTCTAAGAGGTTTGTTAAACAGGAACGTTTTTTACGAAAGCCGTGTTGAGTATCTTTAAGTATGTTATTTTCCTCTAAGTGATTTACCGTTTCTAGCATTTTACATACAACTGAGGTTAAGCTAATTGGACGATAGTTACTGGATAGGGATTTGCTGCCTTTTTTGAATATCGGTGTTACGTTGGCTAGCTTCCACTGATCGGGCATAGTTCCAGACTGCAAGGATTTATTGAATAGTAATGTCAGTGGTTTAGAGAGCTCATCCTTAGCTTCCTTTAGAACTCTAGGCGAGATTGTATCAGGTCCAGGCGTTTTATTTACCTTGAGTTTATCTAAACAATTCAATACTTCTCTCTCTGTAACGGTGATATTGCTTAAAACATCTGAATTGTCAATCTGAATCGGCGATGGTGTAGGGATATCACTGAGGTCTTCTGTTGTAAAAACTGATGCAAAGAAGGTATTGAGGGCATTACTCATTTGTTCTTCGTCTTTGGTGTATTCTCCATTTTCATCGACTAACGGTCCAACAGTTGAAGTAACTACTTTTTTCTTTCTGATATAACTATAGAATTTTTTCGGGTTTGTTTTACTTTGATTCGCAATATGTAACTCTAAGGTCTTTTTACTTTGCTTAATTAACTTTTTGGCTTTGCGTCGTAGCTCTACAAATTTCAGCCGTTCTTCGTCATTTTGTGAGGATTTTAATCTATCATTAGCAAATTTTTTAGCAAGCAGGCAGTTTGAAATATCTTTATTCCACCATTTGGGCTTATTATTATGGCCTGGACGCCGAGTTTTCGATGGTATGCAGTCTTGCACTGCTTTTAGGTAAGTGGCTTCGAATAACTTCCAAGATGTATTTATGTCGTTATTGTGAATTAAAAAGCTCCAGTCAGTTTCTTTAAACATAGCTCTAAGTTTATGGAAGTTTGCTTTCTTGAAATTAGGGACTTTTTCGATGCTACTATTTGGTTCGTTACTAGTAAACTTTAAAGTGAAAGTTATCGTATGATGGTCGCTGTTACTGAATTCATCACCAACATTCAAATTCTCTATTAATTCTTCTTTTGTTGCAAGTACAATGTCAAGAACGTTATTACCACGGGTCGGCGTTCCAACAAATTGATAAAGCGAACTCTCTTGCAAGTTCGTATACAAGTCATGTCCGGAGTGTGAAGTAAGAGTATCGCCCCACTTGGTCACAGGTAAATTAAAGTCACCAAAAATTACGGTATCTTGTGAGTTACTTACATCTGCAATTTGTTCGTAAATTTCTCGGTCAGTTTGCACTGATTGAGCTGGAGGTCTGTATATTAATGCAAGTATTATTTTGGTACCTTTATTATTCTTTATTAGCACAAAAGATGCGTCGACGTTCACAATTTGAGGTTTTGACAAGAGGGTAGGGTTAAGACTTTCTTTGATATAAAGTAAAACGCCACCTCCATTTCGATTTATTCGGCTTTTCTCAAACATTACATAACCGGGAAGTGAATACTCTGCTAAAAAGTCTCTATCTTCTGTATTGAGCCAAGATTCTGTTATGCCAATCACATCATAATTTTCTGTAAACACTAGCTCCTCTAAATCTGAAAATTTATTGCGTATGCTACGAGCGTTTGCATAGAAAATCTTTAAATTTGTTATTTTAGAACTCACGGAACGCGCTTTAATAATGTTTTTGGTTCTTGTCGGATCTACATTTATGTTCATGGCTGTCCTCGGTCCTCGCTGTCTCCGGTCCTTATCGCTGGTGGTCCTCGGTTGCCTCTGTGTTTTTCTTGGCGTTGGATGATTTATGTCACTGCTGCTTCTTCTCGGATGGCGTTTTTTGATCCATGGCTGCGGACTGCTTCGTGTAGGAGACGACCCATGCGTGCTGAACCCACAGGGTTTAGATGAGTGCCATCCTTGCGGAACAGAGTAGGCTGGTTGTAGAAGTTGTCCCAGAGGTTGATGAATTCAACTTCTTCCCTCAGACACAAATGTTTTAGTCGGCTATTTGTGCTGAAGGCCTTGTCGTAGAATTTGTCAGGTGCGTCGATCTTGGGGAGAATGCCTGAGATGATGATATTCCTTGACTTGTTTTTGTAGTGCTGGATCATCTTGCGATATTTCTCCATCAACTCTTCGGATCTGGTGCGCATGACATCATTTGAACCAGCATGGATGACAAAAAGGGTATTTTCATTTGCATCCTTTGTGGTATCTCCGAAGGCTTCCACAATGTCGTCCAGTCCAGCTCCTGGGATGCAAAATCTTTTTCGTTGTTTTGGGACTCTGTCGCAGAACTCTTCGACCTGTCCTCTTAGGATGGAATCCCCAACGAGCCTGGTCTCTTCTGGTTCGTCTTCCATCTCTACCAATATCTCAAATCTGTTTGACATTGTGACTGGTAGATGAGACCTTTTCTGCGTTGGCCGTGCACCGTTCCTCACTGGTGTAAATCCGGAAACCTGTGGTGGCGGGACTCTACGTACAGGTCGGGGAGAGGAGTGGTTAGAACGGGGGCGAGGGGTTGGTACTGTTCGTGCTAGCAGGCTTCTTGCACGAGGAGTGGGGGAGAGACTAAGGTGAACAGGGCGGCTGTCCTGGTTTGATGTCGGCTCAGGTTCGTCAGAAGCATCTGCTGCAGTGTCTACTGCAGGTGTTGGATTGTTGGCAGATGACGTTGGGGCGGTGGTGGATGCTGGAGTTGAAACAATTTGCGTTAGTGATACTCCAACGTTGAGTGTTACAAACTCTTGGAGTGATTCCAGCTTCCTGGTGAGGGCGTTGATCTTGTTGAGGGCTTCATCCAATTTTGCTGTCAAATCCTCTCGTTGCTGGCAGAGTCGGCAGACTTGTGGATCAGCAGGAGCAAACATGGAAGCACCAAACCTACCGGCGCAGTTCGTACAGGCACGAGGCATGGTGACGATCACTTTCTTCAGTTCACTTCACTCACTTAAAAACACTTAACTCACTTTAAAAACACTAAAGTCACTTTAAAAACACTTCACTCCCTTCAGGTCGCTTCACTTACTTAAATAGGCCTAACCGAAAACAAAAATGTTGAAATACACACAAATAGGTTATCAGCGGTGATAGCCTAACCAAAAATTAAAACAAAACAAAATTAAATTTGAATATGCAGTG
Organism: Lithodes maja; assembly: GCA_037953745.1. Lineage (NCBI taxonomy): Eukaryota > Metazoa > Arthropoda > Malacostraca > Decapoda > Lithodidae > Lithodes > Lithodes maja. The sequence continues at coordinate 11,994 of JBAKBP010004634.1, forward strand.
ATAGCCGAACCGAAAACAATTTTATGTTTATTTAAACAGAAATAGGCCACCAGGGGTTATAGCCTATCCTAACCGAGTTAATGATACGAAAGGCCTTCCTTTCTACTTTGTCTAGGAGTGCGGTGCGAGAGGATCCTCCCCACACATGTGAACAATACTCGATACAAGGACGCACTGTGTCCCTGTACAGAGCAAGAAGCGGTGCAGGGTTAAACAAAAACTTGAGGCGGTTGAGCACACCCAGCTTCTGGGAGGCTGCCTTAGCAAGACTGGTAATGTGGGACTTCCAAGTGAGAGAAGAAGAAAAAGAGACACCAAGAATATTGAGAGAAGATGAAGGATTGATTTTTGTATTGTTGAAGAATAAGGGATAGTCCGCTGGGAGTTCCGGACGGGGTAGATAGATGGAGAAATTGGGTTTTGGAAGCATTAAAGGTAACAAGGTTTTCTCTGCCCCAATTTGAAATACCGGTAGTAGTTAGATCAGAAGATAAGAGTTGTATGGCTTCATTAAGTTAGTTTTTGAGTGATTGTTGGCTAGGGCATTCTGGAAAACTAATTGAGTAGTGTAAGGTAGAGTCATCTGCTTATGAATGGATAGGACTGGAGATACAGTTGAGAAGATCATTTATGAAAATTAGAAAGAGAATGGGAGATAGGACAGAACCCTGAGGAACACCGGAGTTGATAGGATGAGGAAGTGAGTGATGGCCATCCACAACCGCAGCTATGTAATGGCCGGAAAGGAAATTAGAGACAAAGGCACAGAAACCGAAGGAGGGCAGTTTACAAATTAAAGAGGAAGGGTGTGTGTAAGTCAGAGGGTTACTCGAGATAGTCTTTACCCTTAATATCCCCACAGATCCTTCCTAAGCTGTATAAATGCTATAATTAGACATTATTCAGATTAGGAAGTGTAAATGGAAGTCAGAGAGTTACCTTAGCTAATCTTTACCATTAATATCCTCACAGATCCTTCCTAAATTGCATAACATCGTCTAATGATAGCCACAATAAACTGTCAAAATGTGTCATAATCTCCAAAATGCTCACCCAGGTTGAGTGGGAGGCGGACAAGAAACTAGGAGGCTTAATTGACCATGGTTTTGTCCAGGGTGGGAGCTGAATTATTAGTAGTCGCCGGGTTCTTTCGTAGCTCTCCTATTTTTCTCCCTCGTGTTAAGCCCCATATGTGTTGAGATTAGAAGACGTTTGGTCCATTAGTTTGTCGATTTTAAGACCTTTTGCCCCATTTCGTTGTCAATGTTAAGACCTTTCGTGCCATTTAGGTATCGATTATTTCCTGGCGAGCGATAGCGAGCCTGAAATTTAAAGAGGAAGCGGCCTTCGGCTGGGAAATTTTTCTACCAAAAAATTTACAAATTTATCTTGAAGGGGGGTCTAGGGAGTGTTTTTCTAAGCTTGATGGAGGTCTAGCGAGGAAACTAAGAAATATAGGAATCAATAAAAAAAAAAAAAAAAAAAAAAATGTCTCCCCTTAATTGACCATGGTTTTGTCCAGGGTGGGAGCTGAATTATTAGTGTTCTGGTATTTCGTAGTTATTCTTCTGTATCTGTTCTGGTTCGTTTTACCTTCTTAGCAAAATTATAGGAGTAAAATATATAATAGTAATGCTAATAATAACAATGTTAATAATTGTTAGTTAGTTTGATTTTAATTAACATTATAGTAGCATTAAGGTTTGTTCCCACTCACCCCAGGTATATTTGGGAGAGTTGGGCACCGTAACCACTCGGCCATGAGCGGATTATAAGGAAAGCAACCTTGAGACGAGGCAGACGGTTTGTTTGCTCTATTAATTCATATATTTATTCATATATTTTTTTTAGTTTCCTCCCTAGACCTCCATCAAACTCAGAAAAACACCCCCTAGATCCCCCTTAAAGATAAATTTGTACATTTTTTGGTAGAAAAAATGTCCCGGCCAAAGGCTGGTTCCTCTTAAAATTGCAGGCTCGCTATCGCTCGCCAGGAAATAATCGATACCTAAATGGCACGAAAGGTCATAAAATTTACAAAGAAATGGGGCGAAAGGTGCTAAAATCGCCACACTAATGGGCCGAACATCTTATGTCAAAAATAGTGGGCTAAACAGGAGGGAGAATGGGGGGGGGGGGGGGGGTCCAGAAAAACGGTCTGCCTCCCTTTAACCCGTTGAGTACCAGGGGCGTCCTTTTCCTCATAGTCGGGCAACTAACTATTGTACTATTCTCTTCAGCTTAGGAAGGACCTCTAGCAATAATAATAAGGCTTCAAACTATCTCCACCAACCCTTTTAAGGGCAGGTCTCCACTTGAAGGATTTTTTTCTTGACCCCTTTCTCCCTCATGTTTAGCCCCATTGCTTTTGAGATTATAAAAAGTTTGCCCCATTAGTTTAGCGATATTAAGAACTTTCACCCCATATTAAGACCTTTCGTGCCATTCAGGTGTCTATTTTATCCTGGCGAGCGCTAGCGAGCCTGTAATTTAAGAGGAACCGGCCTTTGGCCGGGACATTTTTCTACCGAAAATTGTAAAATTTATCTTGAAAGGGACTCAAGGGGGTGTAATTTTAAGCTTGATGGAGGTCTAGGGAACAAACTAAATACCTCCCCTTAACTACCCCAGATCCTTCCCAAGCTGCATACTATCGTGTAAATATTGGTCGCATATAATAGAACACACGTCGCTGGTACTCAAAGGGTTAAGGGGAGGTTTCCACTGGAGGGATTTTTTTTCGAACTTCCTTCTCCCTCATGTTTAGCCCCATTGCTTTTGAGATTTTAAGACGTTCGCCCCATTAGTTTGAAGATTTTAAGAACTTTCGCCCCATTTATGTCACTGTTAAGACGTTTCGTGCCATTTAGGTGTCTATTTTTTCCTGGCGAGCGATAGCGAGCCTGTAATTTAAGAGGAACCGGCCTTTGGCCGGGACATTTTTCTACCGAAAAATGTACAAATTTTTCTTGAAAGAGGATCAAAGGGGGTGTAATTTCAAGCTTGATGGAAGTCTAGGAAACGCACTAAAAACCTCCCCTTAAGAACTGAGGTGGCTTCCCTTATAATTATCCGCTCATGGCCGAGTGGTTAGGGTGCCATGAGGTTTATTATTATAGGTAGCAAACTACCTTGACCATAATCTTGATCCCTGACCTCTCTGTAACTCTAAATAAGGGCCTAGAGCAAACTGGCTGTGATTTTCCACACCTATTTTCTGGTGGACTCTTCCTAAATGATAGAAAAGTCAGCCCGATTGCCTTTTCATTCATTTCGAGTTATAAGAAGTTAAGGTCAAGATAATTGTCAAATTCGCTGGTGCTACCTATAGTGCGGTAGTATTGTTATTGCCTTTGCTATTATTATTACAATTATTATTATTGTTATTGCCCCGGCCAATGCCAGGTTTCTCCTCAATTGCAGGCTCGCTTTCGCTCGCCAGGGAAAAAAAATAAAAAAATAAAAATAAATAAATAAATAAATAAATGGCGCAAAATGAATTAAAATTGACAAAGAAATGAGGTGCAAACTTTTATAATCACCAAACTTTGAGGCGAACGTCTTATAATGTCAAAACTAATGGGGCTAAGCATGAGGGAGAAGGGGGTCCAGAAAAAAACACGCCCTTCAGACTTTTGATAAGGTCAGGATGGAAGGTACTGGGTTGACCTTTATTGGAGAGCCATGGCGATACTGTAAAAAGAGTGTGCGGTCGTCTTGGTCTGGGGAATGGTCGACTGGTTGAAATGGTTTAGTGGTTGGTTGATATCGATGTACAGCTCCAACTTCCTTTTAGCCTTAACCCTTTAACAAATCATGACGCATTTTGACAGTGTATTCTGACTATCATTAGACGATTATTATTATTATTATTAGGGGTTCGACCCCTACGGGGAACTCCTATTGTAATCATTAAACCCACTTATTCATCCAAATTCTTCTTACACGCCGGTTTTGACACAATAACTCCAGAACCGCTTTTTGGATCGGGATCAAACTTTCACAAGAGGTGCGTTTTTGTATTGGGCAACTTTTGATATGCTAAAAATCCGGGATGGTGGCCAAACAGGTCCGTGGCAGCCGATTTCCCGAAATATTTGACGCCTAAATACCGTCTCTCCCACTCATAGGAAACGACTGGGCTTTGGCATATGGACTCCACTTCTAATGCTCCGCAAATATTATAGAGGTTTTGCTTTTGCATGTGGGTTTTTTCCGGCAATCTTGAAAAAAACTTTAATTCCACTTAAAATTCCAAATCTTGAAAACTACGCCGATGATCAAAGCCACGTTTGCGTAGTTGGGGGAGGCTCGCGATTCCGAACGTTTTAATACCAACAGAATATAAATAGATGGAATAGTTTGGCCGCAGCATTGAAAACTGTCTATTCTTAAAGGACTTTAAAACCGTATTCGCTACCCCACACAAAGATTACCGTCTACAGTCTATAGGCTTCCACGCATCCCCCAGTTTTACTTAATAACATAGTCTATTTATTATTCAGATCTATTATTTTTTGTTTATTTAACTCGCTCAAAACAGTTAAGAGTCCCTACGAATTCCAGCAATTATTTAGCCAACCTACCTATACATACCTACCCTACCAAATAATAATGATAATTCAAATTTATTTTTGGTGAATAACAAGAGTATTGGCTAAGGTTTTAAACAATTCCTCCCTTTGCCAAATGCTTGGTTTAACCCGGGAACTGCAGGAAGACTCTTAACCTAACAAGTGCGCATGGGGGTAATTGGAAATGTCCCCCTGTGCTGACGTATTTGAGGTGTTTCCGTCACTAAAATATTCATTGTACCATTAATAGCATTAATACTTATCCATATGCGCCTATTATGGGTTGATTATAAAGGTATTAGCCTGAAACAACAATAAAACGAGTGAAAACAGCGTTTGGATGGTCAAAATCGGAGATATAGCCCGCGAGTTGTATAATGTATGGGTGAGGCAACCTGCTTTCCCGCCAATTTCCCCCAAGGCCACTGAGACACAGTCGATCGATACTCTCTCTCTCGCACTCGCTTGCCATCAGTGATGAGAACACCCTGCTTGCAACTCGCTAATGTTAGCACGAAAATATACCTCAGAATAAGGGAATAACAGGGAAAATAGGTGATAACTGAAGGAGAGGAGGAAAGTGGGGAAGGAGGGGAGGTAGAGGACTGAGATTTTGCATGGCCCAGGGGCCAAAAAAAAAATAAAAAAATAAAAAAATAAAATAATTTTTTTTTTTTTTCGATGTCAAAAGTTGATTTTTGTTTTACTTACTCTCAAGAGTCTCCCCGCAGTCCGCCGGGGGAACTCTTAAGAGTCTCCCCGCAGTTCCCGGGGTTAAGAGTTCCACCTGCGGACTGCGGGAAGACTTAAGAGTAAGGCTATTAAAAAATCCATTTAAAACACCCCCAATTTTTTTTTTTTTTATTGCCCCTGGGCCATGCCAAATATCACTCTTCCACCTCCCCTCCTTCCCCACTTTCCTCACCTCCTTCAGTTATCACCTATTTTCCCTCTTATTCCCTTATTCTGTGGTCAATTTTCGTGCTAACATTAGCGAGTTGCAAGCAGGGCATTGTCATCACTGTTACCAAGCGAGTGGAAGAGAGAGAGAGTATCGATCGACAGTCTCTCTCCAGAGTTGGGAAAGAGTGGTGGGGAGGGAGGTTGCCTCAGCCATACATTATGTAACTCCCGCCTGTATCGCCGATTTTGACCATCCAAACGCGGTTTCCACTAGTTTTATTGTTGTAACAGGTTAATAACTTTATAATCAACCTATAATAGGCGCATATGGATAAGTATTAATGCTATTTATGGTAAAATAACTTATGTTAGTGATGGGAACAGCTCAAATACGTCAGCACAGGAGTGTGGTGTCTCATACCCCCCATGCGCACTTCTTAGGTTAATAACAAAGTTCTAGACCTTCAAAGTTTTGACAATTTTTAGTGTGGTGTGACTTACTTTTCCTCCTCCCTCAAACAGCAAGCAACGTTATCTGGGGTTCAAGAAGTATTGCACGCTTCCATAAAAATATATATAGTCCGGTTTTTACGCAATAACTCCGGAACTGCTCGTCGGATCGGGACCAAACTTTGACACAAGGTGCATTTTTGTATTGGGCAACTTTTGACATGATATCCAAAATGGTGGCCAGACATGCCCGTGGCAGCCTTTCACACCCAACCCATCTCGTCCTATCTAATTTTATGTTGAACTCTATTGTTCTTGATCCCACTAAAGGACTCGGTAGCCTATTCCACATATCTACAACTCTGAATAGTGCGAGGTGATACCGGACTCGCAACCACCCGCTGATCAGGGTCGAATCTGGAGACTATCTGAACCCTCACATGTACAACCTATTATTCAATGTCAGGACACAACTAGGGAAAGTGATACTTTAGGAACAATCCCTTCTTCAGTCCCTGACTTAGTTTGGCCGTTGAACGATCAAGTGTCCGAACCATGGCAACAAATGCCAGAGATTGTGGAAGTGCCGGATGAACCAGAGGACATTGAACTGTTCTCAGCACAACCAGGACCTACTGAGGAAGGGTCTGAAGTGGGTTCAGAGTCTTCCAGGGGTTCTCATAGTAAATGCTTAAGCTCGGTTCACACATACCCGTCCGGAGCTCCCGTCCGGCCCCGACCTCTTAATTCGCCGTGCCTAGGCGGCGTCCTTTTTATGCATGCATAAAATGGACCGTGTGGGTCGGGGCAACTGCCAGAAAACGTGTTATGCCGGGACACCCACGGGACATACACGGACACACACAGAAGTTATTGTCTTGGTCGGGGACGGACGGGACGTTAGAACGTGTATGTGTGACCCGAGCTTTAACGACGGATGACCTTAATGATATTTTACACAAGGTCATGCGCCAGTACCATATGCCTACGTCTCAGGTTCCTCCCACAACTACGCCGGTAGCTCCCCCGATCGGGTCAACAGTGCGGCCTCTAGGACCAGCTGGAGTTAGGCCTCCTAATAATTTATTTTCCCCCCTTAACGTTAATCCAGTGAACATTACGGCGAGTGGCATGGCAGTGCCCGCCTCCCTGACAACTACTAATGTTAGGGTTATCACGGACATTACTCCCCCTCCTCTCGATAAACTCCCACATAGGAGAGGCCCTATGCCTCCCTTGTATGAGCCAGACTGCTCGTGGATTCAATCTATTGCTAAGCAACCAGAAATGGCACAGACGACTATATCGGGGGAGATTCCGGTCCCTAGTGAGTGGACCATAGAGGCGAGTAATAGTAAGAAATTAAGGGCCAAAGATGCACAAGGGCAATTTTTTTTTTTTTTTTTTTTTTTTTTTTTTTCTATATTCCAACTTACTTCCTCTCGGGCATAGGCTGAGAGCCTTAACATTCACCGCTTTACAATGAACAGTGAAGCCCGTGAGGTCTTGTTCCAGTCTAGGGAGTGAGACATGTGAAGCACGTAGAGTACAACGAGCACCTGCCATCCTGCCTTCACATGAGGCACGGTGCTCACTCATGGCCCGAAACGACCCCATCTCTGAAGCCACCTCGTTCCCGTGCTTCACTGTCTCACCACCTACACTCGGACTCTCACACTTACACACACACAACGCCACCTGTTGAGCAGATAATTATCGGATGTAACTATTAAGGCTATACCTAATGTCTATTCTCCTGACTTTTTTGTATATTCTGCTACTCTGGCATTACCTCCTGCCTCTTCTGCACAACTATTTGCAGATTGGTCAAAGTCTGACGGCGTGAACGATATAAAATCACTCTACACGCTAACGCCGAAATTGGATAAAATTTCGGTGCTAGATGAGGCTCACAATCCAGTCCTGCAGGTGGGGCAGATAGGTTTGGGCCCGTGGCTAGACTGGGAGGCTGAGGCGCAACAGTTTGCAGCTACCATTACATCTAAATCCTCCCACCAAATTCCTCAGGAAACCCACTCTTGGTTCTCTTTACCCATCAATAAAGCTTGAGGGGTGCCCCCTGCTCTGTTTGAATTCCTCTCTGCTCTCAAACGGTCCTTTTATGATTTACAGGACCCATTCTCTACCCCTCCTCCAGCTCACTTGGACAGAGACTTTAAATTGCGAAACAAAGCCAATTTAGACTCGTTTCACAATTAATTTTAAGTCGCCAAATAGCCCAGTCACTCACGAGGACGATAACAGCTATTTCAGATCAGAATGTAAGGAAGGCCACGGAGTTGTCACGGCGGCTTCTATTACAAAATTCTATACAGTCCCTGGGTGACATCAGTAATTCAGAATAGCCTTAATGGAGGCTGTTCGTGCACGCCAGGACTTAAGGGTGTATATGGTAAAGAAGTTACCGGACGACATTGGTCGCCAGGTAACTCTTTCCCCTGTCTTAACTGCCTCATTGCTAGACTTATAGACCTGGAGGGCAGTTTTATAATATGGAAGATAGCTTGAAGCCGAGTACCTCCCAGCCTAAGAAGGAGCCATTCAAGAAACCATACTCCAAACCTAAAGGTGGAGGTAAGTCTCAATCTACTGGTGCTAAGCAGTCCTTCCAGGGCCCCAGGTCTCCCATACCGCAGGGAGGTACTCAGCCCGAGCAGAAACAGGGAAACCCATCAGGCAAGTGGCGTCATAAGAATAAGTCGCAACACAAACCAAATCAGGGAACGACTCTGCCAAAACTAGTCAGCCGTCTACCTCTACCCGACCACCAGCAAAAAACTAGTCATTCAAACTCCCTCTCTCCCGGGGCCTACCGAAGGCGAGTTGGATTTGAGGGTAGTTCTGCCGGACAGGCCCAGTCAAGTAACTGGGTCATTTCGGGCATGTCACCGGGCCTGGCCCCGGCGGACTTGGGCACGGACAGTGGTACGCAAGGGCATCCCCTGGCGGTGGCTCCGGCAACCTCGTTTACATCAGACTCACAAAGTCAATCATGTTACTTTAGAGGGAGAGTCACTAGTCCAGGAAATGATCAACAAGCATGTCATTGTCCCGGTCGATCCAACTTGCCGTGTTTTTACGTCCAGACTTTTTCTAGTGCCAAAGAGGGACAGTGTGCAGATGCGACCAGTAGTAGATCTCTCGTGTCTGAACACTTACATTCACAATTCACCCTTCAGGATGTTCACAGTGAATCAAATCAGGCTAACCGTTCCGCCGCAAGGTTGGATGTGCTCACTAGACCGGACAGACGCCTATTGGCATGTCCCTATCAACAAAAGGTTCCAAAAATTCCTCGCCTTGAGGATCCGGCAAGAGACTTAGGCCTTTCAGAGAATGCCATTCAGTTTGAACCTGGCACCGAGAATATTCACAAAATTAGTCCGGCAGGCCCTTATGCCAATGTTAGCTCAGGGGATCAAGGTGTTGTGGTACCTAGATGACTGGCTAGTAGTAGCAGAGTCAGAAAGTTTATTCAATATCCATGTCAACCAAGTTATAAATCATGTAAAATCCCTAGGGTTCAAGGTCAACTTGGCAAAATCGCACCTTGTTCCCACACGGGCAATTCAGTGGATAGGGCTGGTCTGGGACACAGCCAACCTTACTCTCAGTCAGAGTGTGGACAACCGCAACAGATTTCGCAGGAAATTGTTTCAGTTTTTTCACAGTCTGAACAAGACTAGAAGGATGTGGGAGTCACTGGTCGGTTCTCTCAACTGGATTCAACTAACTGTGAAGTTGGGCCGGTTGAAAGTAAAGAGATAAATCTTGGAAGGCAACACATTTTTCCCACTCTTGCCAGCGGGAAAACTGTGGAACATTCCTCAATTAATTCACAACTTACTGTCGGTCTGGGCAAGGAAGGAAACATTGCACTCAATAATAACGTGGGTTTCTCCCCCACCTACGGTATAGGTAGACACAAATGCTTCAGGGACAATAGACTGGGGATATCAGTCGAGCCTAGGGTCAAGGTCTTTGGTCCCAAGACGAGAACTTTCATATCAACAAACAAGAACTTCTAGTCCCTTTGTTTTTCCTTCAAACTCACAGCTCTTCTTTACAGGGGAAATCAATATCCTTTCGAATGGACAATTTGAACGCGGTACACTGCATTCAAAAGCAAGGGTCAACGAGGTTTCGAAAGTTACTAGAATTGTCAGAAAAGATTTTTGCTCTGGCCGAATCGCTGAGCATTCATCTTCATGCATCTTACCTCCCGGGTGTAGCGAACATTTGGGCGGACGCTCTGTCACGGCGACAGAGCACCATAGTAAAATGGGCAATCAAGCAAAACATCTTCAACGAGATGATTGCAGAGGCATACCGTCCACAAGTGGATCTATTCGCATCCGAGGGGAACCACAGACTCCCTCTCTACCTAACCCGCCGGGAAGTGACTTCGGCGGGGGGTCCAAACGCATTGTTGGAGGACTGGAACAAATGGAATTCCATCTATCTTTTTCCGCCTCCAGACGCTTCACTCATGTGTCAAGTAGTTCACAAACTACGGGGTTACCAGGGCTTAGTCTCTATGATTGCGCCTCTTTGGCCGGCCCAGTGTGGTACCACCAATTGAAAACGTGGTGCGAGAACCCGGTCTCGTACTTCCACTTGGAGACAATTGGCGTCGAGACCTCGCTGACTTTTGCCTTCTGGACATTCAAAATGCCAAATGGTTAACTCAGTATAGAGAGAGTGTTACGAGTAAATTGCTTAATCAGTATATTATATCCACCAGGAGACAATATCAATCTCATTGGAAAACGTTCACAACCTGGATAGTAGAAACGGCGCAAACAGACGCATCAGTAGCTTTGGTCTTTAAGTACTAAGACTATTTGTTTGAACAAAAAACGCCTTTCTGTAGTTACGCTGAAGAACCACTTGTCTGCCATTAGAAACCCCTTTTACGACCTTACCGGTCTATCTATACCACAGGCGGAGGAGAAAGGGTTCATGAGGGCGTGTTTCAAACTTCGCCCACCAACGCGTCAGCTCATGCCTACCTGGTCACTGGATAAAGCTTTATCTTTGCTTCATTCGCGCAAGTATAACCATGCGCCGGATTTTGACTCATTATTAAAGAAGGCTGTGTTCCTTATGGCTTTGGTTACAGGGTGTCTGAACTGGCGGCGATAAGCAACGAACCTAATTGCCTCAGGTTTGGGAGACTGAATGAACACTTACAAATCGCTCAGTCTCCCACGTTCGTAGCAAAGAACGAACATTGTGATCATGTTTTCTCAGGATTTACAGTCCCGGCACTTAAACGCGAACATACGCATCACGTTTTGTGCCCGGTGCAGGCCTTACTAAGTTTATGAGGGTGGCACAACCCCAACAACAAGGATGCTTATGGGTCAATAGCACTGGTGCTCGCGTCACAAGACGAAAATTAGCTTCCTTACTCGTTGACGTCATTAGGGAAAGTAATCCCGGCGTTGTGGGCAGAGCCCATGACATCAGAAAGTGGGTTGTCTCACTCAGATTTTTACAAAATTATTCAATTGATGGCATAGCGAACACTGAATTGTGGGCCTCCAATCATACTTTCCTGACACGATACCTGTCTATGGCTCTGGATAAGCCAAAACTAACCTGTGTGGCATTACAGCAGCGGGTCTAGTTAGTCTATGTGCTATTACAATTAAGTTTAATCTTAAGGAAGAAAAGGAGGGGGGGGGGGCTGCATTCCTAAACTGCACAAAATCGTCTAAATATAGCTAAAATAAAATGAAAAAGACGTCGGTACAGGACATCCCATGGCGGTTGAGCCGCCTGACTGTCGGGCCGCCGCCTTGTACCCAGTCAGGGAACATCCTGACGACGTATACAGACTAAACACGCATAACAAAGCCACTCCAACAGCTTCCTCTCTCTCCAACACCCCTTCTCAACACTCTTCTCCGAGCTAGTGCCGATACAAATGGGACAGTTCTGTATAGAATTGCAAGATTCAGTCTTAAAAATTCCAGGACGAGCTCGATAGAAAATTAAAATTAAATGATTTAGTGTTTACATTACTCGTATGCTGACAATCACGTTCTTGTCTATTTAGTCCATGAGCCAAGACCCGAATTTTGGGATATCGGTACCACCCGGGGTGACTAATTCTCTTAGGTGTTTTTAGCTTGCTACATGTCTCTAGTTTATGTTTTGATATGATTGCCCTTGCACATTGGTAGCTTAATGGTCGTTATCACTTCTTGAATAGACATACCCTACCGAAAATTCCGAAATTTTTTAAAATGTCAAATTTGGGGACAGGAATGCCTAAATGTCAACAAAATGCATATAGTAATTGTCACATTTAATACAAGTCCTGTAAATACACACTAAGCATGCCATGGGCTTGTACATACTATTATGGCAAATTACTACTCCTAAATATCATCTACATCAGACTCGGAATCTGACTGTTGTGCCACCGGCTCTTCTTCAATAGCCTTGTTCTGACATGTCTGTAACCTGCACATGTCCGTGCATTTTAGACCATTGCTGAGGCAAGTACACTTAGGGAGTTCGCATGACCGCACACATTTTTTTTTTTTTTTTTTTTTTTTTTTTCTATATTCCAACTTACTTCCTCTCGGGCATAGGCTGAGAGCCTTAACATTCACCGCTTTACAATGAACAGTGAAGCCCGTGAGGTCTTGTTCCAGTCTAGGGAGTGAGACATGTGAAGCATGTAGAGTACAACGAGCACCTGCCATCTTGCCTTCACATGAGGCACGGTGCTCACTCATGGCCCGAAACGACCCCATCTCTGAAGCCATCTCGTTCCCGTGCTTCACTGTCTCACCCCCTACACTCGGACTCTCACACTTACACACACACAACGCCACCTGTTGAGCAGATAACTCACCAGGCATTGCACCCCTATAGCATATTTTGAATATGGGAATATTCATACACTGCTATTTAATCAGGGAACAATGAGGGTATTTTATTGACGTTTCGGTGGGCTTGTGGTAATGCACTGATACTAGGTACAGCACAAATTCCATCCCAATAATATCTTCCCATTGATACATCGGGATTTGAACCCGGGACCTTAGGATTACCAGGCCAGTGGCAAGACCACTCCACCACACCTTGCAAGACAGTAGCTGCATAACAGCATCTGGTGCTGGTGAGCCTCGCATCCAGTTGACGGCAAGCTTACCGTCCTCATCTGTCATCCAACCGCAGTCTGTTGGGTTCGCAACAAATGGCTGGCTCTGAAGACTTCTCCTCCAGATCGCAGCCTGGTAGTTTGCACGCAGTGCATGCATGAAGAGGCAGTCCTCACAAGGAGGGAGTTGACTTGACTCTACCTCTTCACGTCTTGCACAGAACAGCTCATACCGAAGCTTGTTTACCTTAGTTGTGTGGGTAGATGGTAGGTACATGTGGCAGGTGATTTCCTGTAGCTTCTCAAAGAGTTCAGGAGACACTTCCCATGAGCGTCCAAGTTCGTGAAAAGCATCCTGGTATGTCTTGTCCATCTTCACCTGCTTGAGTGTCGTCATCTTCCCTCGGCCAGCGAATGCACTGACGGTATCACAGCCTGTAAAGGCATGCATACCAATCAATGAATCACACACGCTGCCTCCCAGTGTGCGGCTCAGTGTGGTGATATCCAGGAATCTTGTCCGGTTCTTCGTCCCGCACTTCTGGAACAGATGGGATGGGATCTTGTGGCACATGCCAAGACACAACACCATGACGTCTGTATCTTCTGCAGTGATGATGACAGACTTGTTCCCAGATTCTGCTGCATGAAGTGCATGGAGAAGAAGGCGTGTGTCTGCTTCTTCTTGAGTTGACTTAAGCTCAGGAGCCTCTTCCCACTGCTCTTTGGTGATCTTGAAGCAGCGCTGCTCACATGTGACATACAGCTCCTTGTCCTTGAGCTTCTCCCTGTGCTGTGGTGCCTTCCATTCTTCTACCAAGAACTTGATAAGACTTGCCTTGTTGGAGGAACTACCGAGTAACTTTCTCCACTGCTGGATGTTGTGCCCAGGTTGAATGTTCTTGAAATGAATTCCTGTGCCTGCACTTCTTTTGGCTCGTTCTGCATCCTTGATGGATGTCTCCTTGTAGATATCAAACACAACATCAATGCGCCTGCTCTTAGCACCTTCATGAACAGCGTGACTCAGTGCTGTACCTGCAAGCTGTGAAAAAGTTTTGTCGTTTCCCTTCAGTTTGTGGACCAGGCTCATCCCATCAATTATGGTAGCAGAGGGCTCGGGTATCACTTCTGCAGGAGAAACATTCCTCTCTAACTCCTTTGCTAGGGCAGCCTTGTTGGTCTTGCGGAGAGACCCATCACCGCTGGCAAGTGCCCAAGGCAAAGGCCCAAGGGGATGAGCCAAGACATCACTCATTTTGAGCTTTCTGTTCTCGGCAACAAGGATCATCTGGCCAAATAGGTTCCTGTCAGCCTTTAAGATAGCCTCCTTGGCATGGTCTTGTGAGCGTGGCTTCATTCTGATGTTAGTGAACGTTCAATCCTAGGTGGCCCTGCCCGCCGCCCAACATTGTATATTGGCAGCATTGATGATGTCTGAGTGATGCTTCTTATCTTGGACTTGGTAATCTCTGGCAGGACTTTCTCTGGCACAGAGCCTGCAACCTTGGACTGGACAGCAATGCCATTGACTCTATGAGAAGTACCTGCTCCACTTAGGGTCTCTTCAAGTCGGTCAATGTTATCCCAGGCCAGGGTTGTGAACACACCAGGGTAGATGTTTGCTGGCAGTGGAATGTCATCCTTTGAGCATTCCAGCTTCTGGATACAAAGGGCTGTATCGATCTCCTCAAACATTGAGTAAGACACACAGTGACCAAGACGATTCAGAGTTCGGATCAGTTCTGTGTTTCCTGTCAAAGACTTTACAGCATTGGTCAGCAGTACGTGCTTGGGTGGTTTTGTCTTGCCACTGGTAACAGCAAAGACCAAGTCACTGCCAAAGGAAGTGGCAAGACGTTGAGCTCTTTCAGAGGGAGTTTCACACTCACACTCTCCTGTCAGCAGGGTGTGCAGGAATTGAGTGACTGCTGCAGGAATGACATTCTGATCTGTATCGGGAGGCCATGGCTGACTCACATCTTGTTTATTGATCTCATTCCTCAGCTGCATTCCTGCTTTGGTTAAGACATCTTCAGAGTTAGCTGCTCTTGCTTCTTGCAGGTCTTTTGCCATTTTGTGTGCTTGCCGGGCAAGGTCGTCCATTGAGAGGCTGCGTGGATAGATTAGAAGCTTTCCTTTCTCATCTGGGACAAAGCGTAGTGATTCTCCAAACTCGGTTTCAATCTTTCGGCGAACATGTTTCTTTGTCGCTGGTTTCAGTTGGATAATACCACGGGACATCATGGATCTCTCAAGCCTAGATGTGAGGTTTGTCATAGGCAGTACCTCTGGGTTGGGGAATAATTTGGTCCTTATATACAAGCAGAGTTCCTCGAGGGCTTCTGTCTCAACCTCTTCGTAGCGTGCTTCCTCGCTTTCTTCCTGATTTTCACCTGCACCCGACCTGGCGGCCGCTGGGAAATCATCTTTTGTGAAGAGTTTGTAGCACGACTTGTGGTAGTGACCCTCTGCAGCAACAAGGTCTCTGCTAACTAAACCAAGGATTCTCTGGTTGAGTTTCCTTATTGCTGCTCTGCGAATCTTCTCATCTGCTCGTAGCTCAACACACTGTATGAGTGGCTCCCTTGTCTTTGTTGTTTTTATGTACTTGCTTGACTTCTCGCAGAAGATACATCCTTTGGCATACACTGTGGTAAACTATCAATGGAAGTTAAATATTACTAAGCTATAATGAATCAAATAAAATCAATCTAAATGAAAACTACTCTATATCTAAATTGAATTCAATCTGAAACAAGCTAATTTATATCCAAAGGTCTCACATAACAAATGTATATATAGGGTAAGGTTATAAGGGTTAATATTAGCCAGGAATTAACTCACCAATAGTTCCACGTGGCAATGAGGCAAGGGAGAACGTTTTATCCAATATGGTGGTGGACAATGGGGAACGAGACTTCGGTCCCAAGACACAAGTCAAGTTAAAGAAAGAATAAATGATTACATGGGAATGGACATGAATAATATAATGTATGCTTATCTATCAGTCAGTCATGATGTCGATGAGAGCGTCTTGGTGGTGTAGCTGAGTGTATGTGTATTGTGATTACAGGCACAAAAGCACGATCAACTGAGGGCGGAAAATTAGATGTTAACTGGTTGGTGTTCGTGAAGGCTCTGACGTACCTCGAAAGCACACCTTGCTGCCTTGGCAAACCGCCAGGAGCCCAAATTATCGTACCGCATTTAGGTTGCTCTATACGATTTAATATACGATAAATTCATATATACTACATAAGACCATGGCAATATTGCTTAATAGCATATTAGGCCTTTTATAACTTAACTTATTTACAATCTTATAATATACGATCTACTCGTCCTACGTCGTGCTGTAGGAGAGATCGTGACGTCACAGAGACATAAGAGATCACAAAAGAGTCATATTCTATCGTATTTATACGATACACTCCCCCGACAAAAAAGACCTGAACCCCACCTTAAACCTAAAGTTGCCCAGAGGCTATCTTCTGACGCCACAAGTCGACGGCGCCAGCAGCAGCGCGTCTGGGACGCGTCCCGGTCCGAGAATGATCACCATCAGTAAGAGGTGAGTCGTTCCTTTGAGAATCCTCGGACCCAGCAATAACAGGTGGAGCCTCAGATTGCAATGCGGAATCGAGCTCCAAAGCGTACAAACGTGCGATAGGACGAACAGTAGTTCCAGTGGCTGTCTTCAATAGCGCCACCCGCTCTACAGAGTCTGCCCCCTTGTATACCTCCAATACGCGGCCTAATTTCCAGTATAAACGAGGACTATCTTCTTTAATTAAAACAACTTCGCCAACTGTAGGTGCCGTTGGTCTACCAGAGGGAGTAACACTCCTTTCCCTCAATGCTAGCAGATATTCACTAATCCACCGTTTCCTAAAATCCTCGATTATCCTGGATATATACTGGTATCTCTTAGACACCGCTACCTCAGAGTACAACGAGGGATCCTCTAACTCTACTATGGACTGAAAATCAGATGGAAACGCAGTCAATGGTTTTCCATATAGCAAGTGAGCTGGCGTTAATGGTAGTGGTTCTTGCAGGTCGGTGTACACATATGTAAGCGGGCGATCATTCACGACTGCCTCTATCTCTGTGAGGACTGTCGTCAACTCACTTTTCTTTAATAGAGCACGTCCTACAACCGCTCTTAGTCCTGACTTTACTATGCCGATACATCGTTCCCACATTCCACCAAACCAAGGTGCCTTAACTGGAATGAACCTCCATTCGCACTTCTTCTCTCCCAAAAAAGTGATAACAGTAGGATCACTACTCATATCCTTTAGATATTTTGATGCTTGGACATAAGTGGGAGCATTGTCGCTAAGAATGAGTTGAGGGAATGAACGACGGGCACAAAACCGTCTGAACGCCAGCATAAATTCTTCGCTAGACATATTATCACATAGTTCTAGGTGTACCGCTCGAGACGTCGCACAGGTAAACAATAATATATAAACCTTCTCATGCTCCCTCGTCTTCAATGCCCCTGTGTAATCTAATCCTACCGCTTGGAAAGGTTCTACGTGCCTTACACGGCATTCAGGTAGAGGTGGAGCTGGTCCAGTTGCATATGGTTTACCCTTTAGTCTCTGGCATATTACACACTTTCTCACTACGCGTCGAGCTACTTGTCGAACTCTGGGTATCCACCATGTGAGACGTAAATTTGATATAATATGACATACTCCGTAGTGTTTTACTTCCCTATGTGCACGTATGATCAATAGATCAGTAACGTGATGTCTTGTTGGCATAAGTATAGGTCGGTTTGTGCCGTCTGGTACACCCGACCACTTCAGGCGACCCTCACACCTGATGAGGCCATTGTCTAGGTGCAACCGTAGTTGACGCACTATATTAGGCATTAATGTCTTATTCGAGCTTTTCAAGGATTCTAATTCATTGGAAAAGGTTTCTACTTGAACCCATTTGATCAAAGTTACTTCAGCTGCTTTAAATTCACGAGCATCAATGTTGTGACCCCTGTTGCAGAGTTGGCCCGTTACTTTAAGCTTGAGATTGGATACATATCGCAACACCCAAGCTACAACTCTGACTAGTTTATTATAGTCACCGAATCTTGCCCACTTCATGATAGGACCCGGTGGCTCATTTGGTTGGGCTGTAACTGCCACTGTTTCCAGTGGCAGAAGTCCCTCACCAACAGCATGCCATATCGTCCATTCACTTTCATGGAGCAGCCACTTTGGACCATGCCACCACAATTCGGACTTCATTAACTGGCTAGCCGTTATACCCCTAGTTATGAGATCACTAGGGTTTTCCTTTGTATTTACATAATGATAAGCAACGTCTGGCAAAAGGGCTCTAATCTCATCTACCCTATTCCGCACATAAACTGGCAGAGACTTCTTGCTATGTATCCAGTTGAGTGCGACCTGACTATCGCACCATACATGAACGATTTCAATATTTAATTCGCTCTCGTATGCTGCGCGTACATGTTGCACCAGACGTGCTAATAGCAGCATGGCAGTCAATTCCATTTTAGGGATAGTTACCTTTTTAACCGGGGCTACCTTGGCCCGGGCTGTAACTAAATGTGCCCCAAATGAAGTAACAACATATATGGCTACCCCGTATGCCGTGGCGCTAGCATCGCAAAACGTGTGTAACGTAACGTCACCGAACGCCGCCACTTGACAAGGTATAGGTTTAGTACATAGGATGGCATATTCATTCAACAGCAATGTCCCTTGGTCATTCAGGTCCTCAGGCAAACTGTCATCCCATCCTATTTTACATCTCCAAACTTCCTGCATTAGAATCCTAGCTCTTATGGTAACAGGTAATGCTAGACCCAAAGGATCAAAAAATTGCGCAACTTTGCTCAACAGACTTCTTTTGGTGTGCGCTCCTGTCTGCTGAGCAAAAGACCTTGTTTGAAAAGTTAGTATGTCATGTTTAGGTTGCCAGATCATCCCCAAATTTCTGGACTTTTCCTGGTTAAGAGATGCCGTACCATCCACTTGTATTAAACTCTGAAGATCTTCACTATTAGTAACCCACTCGCGGAGAAATAGATGTGCATCCGCAAACAATCTGCGTGCTTGCCAGTATGCATATAACAAATCATTTTGACTATCACTAGTACCCTGCAAATTGTCAATGTATAATCCGCGAGATAGTTTACTTGTGTCCTCATGAGTGTCAGCTAGATGTTTTCTGATTGTGGCATTTAACAAAAACTGCGAGCAAGTGGCCCCAAAGAGTACAACCCGAAAACGGTATATTATGATGGGACTTTCAGAGTCGCTAATGTCGCCGAACCAAAGAAAGCGGGTAACATCTCTATCTTCCTCCTTTAGCTTGACCATCAAGAATGCTTTCTCGATGTCACTGGTATAGGCGTACTTCCCCAGCCTAAACCGCAATAGATGTTGGGACAGGTCCGACACCATGGACGGACCTGTCAACAGGCAGTCATTTAGACTGGGTTGTTGTCCTTGGTGGGCAGAACAGTCATACACCACCCGTATTGGTGTGGTGACGCTGTCTTTCTTTACCCCATGATGGGCCAGATAGTGAACCCTACCCTTCTTACACGGTTCCCTGACATCGACTCTCTCTATAAAGCCCCTATCCTCATAACTCCGAAATACATCGTCATACGCCTGGCGCGTGCTCGGTTCGTTAGACAATTTCCGCTGCAATGCGCGCAAGCGACCTAATGCCAAACCATAGTTGGTAGGCAGGCTTATCTCACTGTTCTTCCAGGGTAAACTAACTTTATATTGCTTGTCTGAGGCACAGTAGCACACAGACTCGTCAAACCTTTGTAGCGCAACTTCCGAGTCATAATCAGTCTCCATAGGATTAATGCCTATGTGATCCAATCTCCACAGTCGTTCCAGGTCGAACTCGGCAGCCATCTTAGGGTCACTAGGTTGGGAATCCTCCCTTCCCAACTCTTCTGCCGCGGTTACATTGACTCTATATATCGAGACCGTGTCGACCAGGACCTTTGACTGTGTAGTATGCACCTTTCCGCTCATGCAGTATCCAAATTTAGTGGGGATTAAAACTACACCACACATCTTTTTAAATCCAGGGTATACTACTTCATAATAATGATCTACACCAAGTAGAACATGCACCTCACTCTGATTTCCCATGGGATCTGACAAGTTAACCCCTTTGCTACGTAATGCGTGTTCCACCTTCTTCACACCCACAGATACATATTCTGGTAGGTATATGAAATCTCCGCTATCTCGTAGTCTTGTTTATCAGTAACCCCTGTGAAGCCCTGTAATCGAAGAGTCTCAGCCCCTACGATTCGGTGCTTCAATCCCACTAGTACGGACCTCTTTATAAAGGAACGTTGAGACCCTTGATCTAGAAGTACCCGACAAACTTTGTTACTGTCATTACCTTCCATGGGAATCTGTATTGTGGGCAATATAGTGGTGTCTTGCGTGCTACCTAGTGTCACAGTTGTAGTACCCTCATTTTTGACGTCTTTGACTTTATCCGCTGTAGGACACAACTTATCAAAGTGATGTCCTTTGCAGTGCCGACAGGGCCTTAAGTATGTAGCAGTACATTGTCCCTGCTTACCATGTTCCCCACTTAGACAACCTACACATAGCTTCAATCTTTTCGCCTGTGCTAGTTTTGTCTCATTTGTTGGGTATTTTATGCAGAAACTCCATTTATGTTTGTTGTTACATAGCTTACATAGAATCTGAGCAGGTTTCTTATACACACCCTCTTTCTTTACTTTAGTCCCCACTGTCATGCTTATTGTTCCCCTCTTCTCCACATTCTCACTCCCTCCCGACACATACATTCTCCCTTTGTTCAACTGTAGATTAATGATCTCCTTGCTGAACTGAGTTTTGAACTCCCCCAGTTCAAATGATCTTACCTTATCAAGTATTGCCATAGGAAGCTTCTGCCGCAAGATAATGACTATCATTTCCTGCGTGGTAATCCCTAGGGTGTCTAGCGATCGAGTATGGCACTCCATATTTGCCCTGAAGTCTGTCAACTCATCAACCTTGTACTGTGGTTCTGCGAGCCCCAACAAGGCAACGACATGGGCCATCTTCAACTGCTCTCTATCCCCGTATGTGGACTCTAATAAGTGTACCGCTTCAAGATAACTATCACCCACCACTGCAAAACCCTCTATTAATTGTAAGGCCTCTCCTTCCATTTGTCCCTTCAGATAGTAAAACTTGCGGACATTATCCAAAGAGGATTCATGAACCGCAGATCGAAACACGTCCCAGAAGGCTAACCACTCGGTTAACTTGCCCCCAAATGTAGGAAGATTGAGCTTTGGGAGGTGTACAGTGTGTTTTGGGTCAGCCCTTCTATGGGCCTCATTATCGCCTCCCTTCTTACTTGCGACAGCACGCTGTAATAGGTACTTCGCTCTAAAGACAGGTTCGTCATAGAGGGCGCGATTATCACACTCTGTGACTATCTCTTCCTCCTCTATCATGTCAGCCACAATCACCTCACTCAGAGCCGTAATACGACCGTGGGTAGCCTGGACGTTTTCTAATCTAGCCTCCAATTCCTCTAGTTCAGCAGTAGTGATGAAAGTGTTGACGTCCACTATTAGCCTATTTAATACTCCCCGAAGTCCCGCCCTTTGATTTTTAGGGGCTTTGATCAGCACCCCACTAGACGGTGTCTCTTTATCGTTTTTATCCATTTTGCATGTGAGCCTATAGGCTATGTATCTAAATGTTACGTTACAAAAACAACGGCCAAATAATAGTCCAATTAAGAGACGCCAACCGGCGGACTTCTATGTTATGGAGAAAAAATAGTACACTAAATAGCAATACCTACTAATGGTTCATATTGAACAAGAAAAAATGTTAGGTCAGGTCATAATAGTCACAGGAAGTCCGAAACGGAAAAGAAAATTACTGGGGAAAGATGATGGGTGGGATGCAGAACTTGGGCAACGATGTGACCCTGCATTCCGGCTCTAACCATCGCTTGGCTAGCCTTGCCAGTTTATCATAAGAGTTGTTCCTGCATCCTGTTATATGTCCCCTTGTTCATTGCCTTAAAATCCCTTACTGGTAGCTAATTCCCGGGTCTGGGCACCAATGTGGTAAACTATCAATGGAAGTTAAATATTACTAAGCTATAATGAATCAAATAAAATCAATCTAAATGAAAACTACTCTATATCTAAATTGAATTCAATCTGAAACAAGCTAATTTATATCCAAAGGTCTCACATAACAAATGTATATATAGGGTAAGGTTATAAGGGTTAATATTAGCCAGGAATTAACTCACCAATAGTTCCACGTGGCAATGAGGCAAGGGAGAACGTTTTATCCAATATGGTGGTGGACAATGGGGAACGAGACTTCGGTCCCAAGACACAAGTCAAGTTAAAGAAAGAATAAATGATTACATGGGAATGGACATGAATAATATAATGTATGCTTATCTATCAGTCAGTCATGATGTTGATGAGAGCGTCTTGGTGGTGTAGCTGAGTGTATGTGTATTGTGATTACAGGCACAAAAGCACGATCAACTGAGGGCGGAAAATTAGATGTTAACTGGTTGGTGTTCGTGAAGGCTCTGACGTACCTCGAAAGCACACCTTGCTGCCTTGGCAAACCGCCAGGAGCCCAAATTATCGTACCGCATTTAGGTTGCTCTATACGATTTAATATACGATAAATTCATATATACTACATAAGACCATGGCAATATTGCTTAATAGCATATTAGGCCTTTTATAACTTAACTTATTTACAATCTTATAATATACGATCTACTCGTCCTACGTCGTGCTGTAGGAGAGATCGTGACGTCACAGAGACATAAGAGATCACAAAAGAGTCATATTCTATCGTATTTATACGATACACCCTGCTAGTACTAGGGGCATCCCTTGATGCCCTCCTCCTGGGGTCGACGCTTGCTGATTCTATCTTGACACCCTTGGCAAGGATAGAATCCAGTGACTTCTTCATTGTAAAGAGACTACGACATTTACGGTGATAATGTATGTGTGGTATTCCTCCTTCTTCAAGGCCCTTGGCTGCTTCCAGGACTGGATCATGCTGCCTGATTTCTGCAGCCCTGAGCAATGTGTTCCAGGAGTCCAAATCCTGTGGTGACACCAGAGCATCGCTGTCATCATCAGAGCAGTGGATGATACAGTCGATCCGTGCTCTCTTCCTCGCAGATGGTTCCATCCTGCCGTCAAACAGTCGACACACACCTGCAAAAAATATCACCATTAAACCATGAACAAACAAACACATTACATGGAAACCACTCTACATATGTTTGCTCCTTCCAATAATAAATTATCCCCAAAATATAACCAAAAATCCCCAAATATGAAATAAACCCCTAAATATGGAGAAACTTGAAATACACATCGGAATAATTCTTGTAGAGAATCAAATAAGCTACAAGAGCTGTTAGAATATATTTTTCAATGTTCCCCATATTTAAGGATTTATTCTAGATTTAGAGGAAAATACCCAAAATATAGAGTATATTCCGAAATATGAGGAAATTTGAAAAATACCTAGGAACAACTCTGGTAGAGAATATAATTCTACATAGGTGTTCAAAGTTTCGCGATGATTGTGTGATGGATTTTAAAGAAAATGAGGAAAACGCCGAGCGTCACGCTAAAAATCTTTATTTTTGGGTAGCGCCCCTATTGCATCAAAAAAATTAGACTAAGCTACCAGTGCGAGAAGGCTATCATATCTTAATGTACTTACAGTCACTATAAACATTTTAGTACCATTCGTGTTTAGTCACCCCAGGTGGTACCGATATCTGGCCTGGCTCATGGACTAATTTTGACTGTCATGAGATACAGTAATGGGTTGAGATCATCATAATATTATATAATGCCAGCAGGGGGGAAAAATAACAAGTACGCAGCGGCCCAATCTTGCGGCGGCCCGACCGACTGTACACCCAGAATGGGTACCGTCCGTACATAGTTTTAATGGGGATCTTGTTGTTGGCAAAAGGAGGGTGGCTGAGGTATGATAATTCAGACTTTTGAGAATGCTTAAACTCCACATCTGCTGTATATGGAAATTTTAATTAACTACAAACAATATAGGCATTGGATATAGTTGCAGATTATAATATGCACAATGCTTGATTATAGAGAATACTAACATATATTAGAGATGCAATTAGGCTAGTGTGAAAATGGGTGGCCAATGAACGAAAAGACCCATATCGTGAACGAGAAGACCCATATAGTTTCTTGCCCACTTAGACCTACTTTACAACTCAAAAATACGGGATCTACCTCTATCGTTGGTACATAGAATTAAGCACTTGCGAGTTTCGGGCTATAAGGAAGATAGAGCCGTAAGCATCGGTATATAGCAGAAATACAAACATTACATAAGTTTGTAAAAACTTTGCTGGATTCCACTTTGTATTTATAGCCTACAACTCTATTACAGAGCAGTAATTCTGCTAAATATCTTTAACTACACCTCCAACTTCCTTATAGCCTGAAACTCGCAAGTGGACAATAGATCCTACCAAGGTTTCACTTGAGACCTCTGGTGGACACTTCTGAAGTAGCGTGACTGTCGACATCCAACAATACTCAACACTTAGGATACGGTATATATACACAGTTTTATCACTATTTCTTACGATTAGGCTTATGCAGTTTTTACTATATATTAGATGACTAAACTAAGTGCTTATATAGTAGGCCTATGGTTGTCGTGGAAATTTCCATATGTAGCTAGAAAGGACTAAAGAGAAAATTATAATGTTGATTAACCCGTCCAGCCCCGGCTAGTTTTGTAATGTTTGTTCACCAGAACCCGGCCGGTTTTCAAAAAATGGTTTTATTCCAGAAACAATAGCGAATAGGTTAGGAATGAAGGAAAAACCACTAAAAACCGCTCAAAAAGCTTAAAGAATGGTCCTACAGAGCCCCCGAAAACGTATTTGACAAGAGTACAAAATTGAAGGCAGTTACCCAAAAAAAACAGGTTATTGAGTGCTCACGCGCACGCACGTGGACTTTGAGTTTTCAATCATCGGCACGGTTGCGTGGGATACGTACACAGTTCCCATACAAATCTGAGCCCTCTTGAGTGGCTACACCTGAGGTTACGGTCGGCGCAATTAGGGTGACGCGCCAGGCGTCTCTGGGGCTGTGCGTTACATACATCGCCGACGCGGCTGGGGCTGTACGGGTTAACCATCATAACAAAAAAGTGCGAAAATACCTTCTTCCATATAAATATTAATATAAATTATTTAATATCATTGGTGACCGTGAAATATAATATTCATCAATATACAATGACTAATATGAGTCAGCTGGCGAAAGTACGACATTAAGCTTATAATTAAAAATTATTGATGGAGAGGGAAGGTGGAGATCTGCCGGATATCAACATTTAAAGGACTCGGGTCGCTTACAGTACAAAACAACATGTGTCGGGACTCGGGCGGCAACTCCTGCTTTTGTTGTTCACTCGAATTCAATTGTTAGGCCTATGCTCGGTTCACACATGCACGAATTAACGTCCCGTCCGTCCATGAACCCTTAATTCGCCTGCAATCGAGCAAGGACGCCGGCAAAACCGCCTATGGTCGGTACACTGACGTTGCCACATCGCCGACTCTCCTTCCAACGTTTTTTGGCCGCCGTTCTCATCCCGTTAGTCGACGTCTAGACGCCGACTGCTCCCGTGTGTGTCCCGACATAACAAGTTTTCTGACGGTTGACCCGGCCCACGCGGGGTCGGGGACGGACAGGACATTAATTTGTGCATGTGTGAATCGAGCATTACCCAGTAGCAGTAGGACCGCCAACACATGATTAGGAAGGGTAGCCTATATATGGAAGTCAGAACTCTGAGGGTTGCTGGAAACTGTCTTTACCCTTTTATCTCCCACAGATCCTTCCTAACTATATAATTGCATAATGATAGCCAGAATAACCTTTAAAAACACATCATAATATTCAAGTGGTTAATCAATGCATGATGGAAATAATCTTGGTTAAATGGAGAAGTAACATGGAAATAAGGAATACTCATTCTTACTAGGCCTATTTAACATGCTACTTACTATACCCTGTTCATTAGAAGTAGGCCAGAAATGTTGATTCTTAACCTCTAAATAAAAAAGGACGAGAGTAATCTAGTTGTTGTTGTTGTTGTTGTTGTTGTTCCCTAAGCTGCCTGGCCGAACAGCCCCGAGTCCCTGAGGAAGGCCATGGCCACGATCGGGCTATCCCACAGAGCTCTCATTGAGTGTAGGTTGTGTTGTTGGCGTAAGTGGTTGTGTGAAATGCAGTCTTCTATGATGTGTTTAATGGTATGGGGTGCTGTGTTACATCCCGGGCAGGCGTCGACAACGGAGTCATCCAGTCTCTTCTGATAGCTCAGGAGAGCTGGATGGTGTCCGCATCTCAGCCTGGCCAGGTGGACTCTGTCCTCGCGAGGGAGGGAGGATTCGGAAGGATGGATTTCGGGAGGTCGTGCATGCAGCTGCGTGTTGTCTGTGAGTGAGTGGATGGATTGGCGAGAGATATGAGTATGGATGTGCTTCTGGAAGTTGGTTCGGGGTGGGCAGGGAGGGAGAGAGGACAATAATTGTGTGTGATACCGTGTGCTGGGTGTTGTTTTGATATTTCTTGGTGTCTGTGGGTGTGTTGCCATGTAGTTTAGTGGATGGTCTTGGTTCGTGGAGGCTGCTGCCAGGAATTGAGTGCCTCTCATGTCCAGATGGTCTTTGACTTTGAGGATTTTTGTTTCTTGATGTAGATGATCTGTGGGTGTAGTAGCTGTGCAGCCTGTAATGATCTTCAGGGCTTTGTTTTGAATAGTCTGTAAGGTCTTATGATGTGTTTCAGCTAGGTTAGAAGCCCAGGCTGGGCTTGCGTATTCCATTACTGATCTTATGTATTGTTTATATACTGTGGTGGTAGTTTCTTTGTTGTGTCCAAATTTTGTGTGAGCAAGTGACCTGAGGGCGTTAAGTCTGGGTGTCAGTTTCTTTTTAATGCTTGTGGTGTGCTGTTTGAATGTCATATGAGTATCATATGTTACTCCTAGGATTTTGGGTGTGTGTGTATGTGTTAGGGGTGTGTTGTTTATGGTGAGTTGAGGGATGTATTCGTGTTCACCTGTCCAGCTTGTGAGCAGGGTTGCGGTGGATTTGGCTGGGGCTAGATTAAGTCTGTTTGTAGTGCACCAGCCATGTAGTGTGTTGAGATAGGGTTGAAGGAGATCTGTTGCTCTTCTTGGGTCATGGTGTGTGCATGTGAGTGTTATGTCATCTGCATAGGAGGCTAAGTTTATTTGGGGAGTATTGGGTGTAGTTATATCGTGCATGTACAGATTGAAGAGTGCGGGCGATAGGACGGATCCTTGTGGGACTCCGTTTGGAAAGTTTCTGATTTTAGATGACTGACCGGCAAGAGATACGTGTGCACATCTGCCTGCTAGGAAGTTGGCCAGCCACCTTTTTGTGTTGTTGTGCATGTTTGTGTTGTAGATTTTGTTTGTTAGGTTGTGGCGTGGGATGGCATCGAAGGCTTTACTAATGTCGAGTGTGGCTAATAGTGATCTGTGTGGTGGTCTAGCTGAGTTGATGCCGTCAAAAGCTCTTTGTGTAAGGTCTGTGAGAAGAGTGTTTGTGGAGTGCAGTGGCCTAAAGCCATGTTGTGTTGGAGCTAGGGGTAGGTCGGGTGTAATTAGTTGTAATACTAGGCGTTCCATGACTTTGGAGGGGGAGCAAAGGAGTGTAATGGGGCGGTGCGAGGAGGGTAGCGTGGGGTCTTTGTTGGGTTTGGGGAATGTGATGATGATACCATGCTTCCAAATGTCTGGTATTGTGTTGTGTGAATAGCTGTAGTTTGATATGTTAGTGAGTGTTTGTATGCCTTGTGGTCCCAGGTGTCTGAGGTGTATGTTGCTTATGTTGTCTAGGCCACAGGCGGGTGAGTGCTTGAGATTGTTGATGATATGCTTTGTCTGGTGATTGGTGAAGGGTGTATAGTCAGGGTCTGTGGGGAATTGTCTCTTACGTCGGATGACACGTCGGTCGTCTTTGTGAGGTTTTAGGTGGCTGACATGTGAGAAGTGATTGATGAGAGTGTTTGCTTGTTGTTTACATGAAGGAGTAGAGTCTGTTGTTGTGATTGCAGCATGTGATTGTGTTGTGTTGCTGTTGGAAAGTGTGATGCTGTTTAGTGTTTTGTAGAGTTTTTTGGGGTTTGTTTTGTGATCAAGTGTTTGTAGGAAGT
This sequence comes from Lithodes maja, assembly GCA_037953745.1. Lineage (NCBI taxonomy): Eukaryota > Metazoa > Arthropoda > Malacostraca > Decapoda > Lithodidae > Lithodes > Lithodes maja. The sequence continues at coordinate 40,363 of JBAKBP010004634.1, forward strand.
TATTCCAATTTAGTTTTTGTTGTTCTTGTATTTTGTTGTTAGTTTGGGTGTTGAGTGCTTGAAATCTAGTTAATTCCCTTACCAATTGGGAAGTCAGCTGCGAAATAAGTGTAGAAATGTATTAGCTCCAGCCCTTTATGAGTTACAGAGGTTAGGAGTCACGATTTTTAGTCTATTTATAATAGATAATTACAATTTACACCTATGGTAAATTGTCTGATTAACACATGCACAAGTTTTCCATGAATTACTTAACCCGGGAGCTGCGGGGAGACTCTTAAGAGTTCCCCCGGCGGACTGCGGGAAGACTCTCCTGAGTAAGTAAAATTAAAAATCAACTTTTGACATCGAAAAAAAATTATTTGTTTTATTTTTATTTTTTTATTTTTTTATTTTTGTTTGGCCCCTGGGCCATGCAAAATCTCAGTCCTCTACCTCCCCTCCTTCCCCACTTTCCTCCTATCCTTCAGTTATCACCTATTTTCCCTATTATTCCCTTATTCTGAGGTATATTTTTGTGCTAACATTAGCGAGTTGCAAGCAGGGTGTTGTCATCACTGATGGCAATCGAGTGCAAGAGAGAGAGAGAGAGTATCGATCGACTGTGTCTCAGTGACCTTGGGGGAAATTGGCGGGAAGGTAGCTTGCCTCACCCATACATTATACAACTCGCGGGCTATATCTCCGATTTTGACCATCCAAACGCTGTTTTCACTCGTTTTATTGTTGTTTCAGGTTAATACCTTTATAATCAACCCATAATAGGCGCATATGGATAATTATTAATGCTATTAACCCGGCAAGCGCGATAGGCCTCACGGAAGGCTTCCTATAGGGAACGCGATAGGCCTCACGGAAGCAAGACCATAAAAAAAGCTTTCCAAAAAAAAAAAGGGCCTATCAACAAAAAAAAATTTGTCTCTAGGTGAGATAATTCCCCTCCAGTACTCATCCATGTAAATCTCACCCACCCCCCTCCCCTCCTTCCCCACCTTATTCCCCCCTCCCTCCCCTCCTCAATTATCACCTATTTTCCCTCTTATTATCATCATTTATCGGTTATTTTTCTCTCCCGCGATAATGTAGCACAAGTGGGTTGCAGAAAAGATCGATATGCAACACCCAGACACCAGCCCACACCGCCCCGCTCGTCTCAGTTACCTCACAGACAGCGAGAGAGGAGGGTTGCCTGTAGCTCTCTCTCGCCTGACATTACGACCGGGTGGCCAATATCTTCGTTTTTCACCACCCAAATGCTTTTCCCACTTATTTTAGCACTCTTGAAGGTTCATATATACATCATATATGTAAAATAAAAGCATACCGAAAACAAATAATGGTCTATATTGTAAATATAACGAATTCTGTCAGAATCCAAGGCTAGAAATACACAAATAACTACCCTAGCCCCTAGGTCTATTTAGCGCTTACCGGGTTAATGGTACAATGAATATTTTAGTGACGGAAACACCTCAAATACGTCAGCACAGGGGGACGTTTTCAATTACCCCCGTGCGCACTTCAGAGGTTAAGGAGTGCGTGCGGAGTTACATGGAGGGATAGACAGACTAATGAGGAAGTAAGAAGGAGGTGTGGTGTGGAGGTAGATGTGCTGGAAAGTGTGAAAAGGAACAACTTGAGATGGTTCGGCCATATGGAACGTATGGAAAGCGAGAGAATGACTAAGAGGGTGTACGAGAGCGAGGTGGAGGGACAGAGGGGGAGAGGTAGACCGAATATGAGGTGGAAAGATGGAGTGAGGAACTACATGAACGAAGGCGGTGCTGGTTGGGAGGAGGGGCGTCGACTGACTGGGGACAGAGGTGCATGGGGGCGGTTCGTTCGTGGCCACCCCTTCGGGGATCACGGCGTCGGGCAATAGATGGATAGATAGACAAGTTTTCCAAACAAAACATGTTTTTTCCTAATATTTTGCATGCCATCCATTCCAGGTTATCACCCAGTTGTTGAGGAAATGTCTGTTCTGCCATACCCTATCACCCCAATAATTTCCATATTTTTGTCATTAACCCAACCTAAAATGGGGGCTGCCGCCCCCAGAACCCGGCTCATCTTAACATTGATATAGAGGATGACAAGATACTATACTAAAAATACGGTGGAAAAGGGAAAACTAATAGATCTCCACTGATTCCAGATTGCCGCCTTTCCCTTATTTAACCAAATTAACCCACATTTCAATAACATATCATTCAATTTCCGCAGGTTATGACATAGGCTATAGCCTATAATGATGTAAGAGTCTTTAAAAGACTGTATAACCTGTATACCGGTACTATAGGCTGTTACACAGATTGAGATAGGCCTATCTCGCGGATGTGTAAATCGGAAAAAAATATGGTAAAAATTGAAGAGACCCCGGACAGCCTTTTTACTAGTTAATTCTAGTGTTTTGTTAATTTTTCTTTGATATACAGTGTTGTTCAATACCGAGGACGGTCACATTTTAGTATTTTCAACATTACCCTAACCTAACCTAGCCTAACTTAACCTAACCTAACCGACGGTCTAAAACCCAGCTCACGTTCCCAGTTTATGGGTGCACGACGGTCTAAATCCAGCTCACGTTCCCTGGTTATGGGTACGCGACGCTCTAAACCCAGCTCATGTTCCCAGTTTACTTTTCGGTTAGGTTAGGTTAAGTTAGGCTAATGTTGAAAATACTAAAATGCGACGGTCCTCGGTATTAGGCTAAACAACACTGTATCAAAGAAAAATAAACAAAAAACTAGAAGGCAAGAATGTTAAGTGCGGGCGTAACGCCATCCTGGTTTACACTACGCGTAGGCTAGTGGTGTCGGACCTTTCCCATCATGTTCCCGTCTATTTTGACTGCCTTTGGATATAAAAATACATTAGCCTAACCAAACCTAACCTAGTATTCATGTAGTAATGACAGGGGGCAAATAGCAGAAAATATAGCATCGAAATAGACGGAAACGTAACTGCGAGCGCAGTCTTGGTTACACTACGCAGACGCTCCCCATCATGTTCCCGTCTATTTTGACTGCCTTTGGATACAAAAATTCATTACCCTAACCCAAACAACCTAACCTAACCTAGTATTATAGATGGTACGATTTTAGTTACTGGACACCCATTTGACAGGTACCGCCAACGATTTAATACATACTTTTTTTCGGTTTCCACGCATCCAACACCAAGCTACACCCTTTTCTGGTGTACAGAACACTAAAAAAGCAATGGAGACACTTTAATAATGATAATATAAGACAAAATATAAAGACAACTCTGTTGCGTTCGTGGAAGTAGCGTCGCTTTGTTTACTTTACGCTCGTAGAGTGACTTCCCGGTCCCGCCTTGGCGGTCGACTTAAAATGGCTAAGCTTATAACTAGTTGTTGGGTCAATTTTTTTTATAAAGACTTGCGTTATAGGCTAGGCCGTGGGATACAGGACAGGGTTGAGGGGGGCTCTGCCCCCCCCCCCCCCCCCCCCCCGTGAATTATAATAATCGTCATCTATGTGGCCAGCAGGGGGCAAGTAAAACATCTGGCCGTCACCTCGAGCGTCTTGGGTAAACAAACCGCGACGATCCGAAGCGACGACGGACTCCCCCCGCCGCCGATTTTCGGCCCAAATTTATTCTCGTCGAAAACCACATTTAAAGTTATTATATAGTTTTCAATACTAGCCTATTACCGGACCAGAAAATGGTGTAGCTTGGTGTTGGATGCGTGGAAACCGAAAACAAATATGTTTTAAATCCTCGGTGGTACCTGTCAAATAGGTGTCTAGTAACTAAAATCGTACCTTATAGGCTAGATTTATAGCCTAAGTATTTATTTTATTATAGCCTAAGTAGGCTAGGCCTATTTATAGAAGATTTATGTTGTATGTCGATAGTGGTACACCCGGTAGGCCTAACTACATCCATCCCGACAAAAGTCGGTGTAGCCTAGGCTAATGACATGGCAATGGGCCACATCGACTCAATAACGAGTAGGCTATATGAAGGGCATATCAATATAGAGTATAGCAATGGGCCAGAGCCGCCAGATGCCACATCAATATCGAGTAGGCCTAGACTATGAATAATGAAGGGCATAGGCCTAAAATATATTAGCCTAGCCTATAGGCTAGGCCTAAAGTTATATCAATATCATACAAACCATCATGACCATTGACCATGGATGATGGTTCTATCATTCATAACAAAATATAAACATAGGCTAGGCCTAGGGCTAACAGCACTAGGCCTAGGCTAGCCTATGACACGGCACACAGACATCAGGCTAGGCTAATCAATTCTAATATCATCCCAAACACCCGTCAATTCATGGTTCTTGGTATGAATTAACGGCACCTCAGGCGACAACTGACTGCTTTGGCCCTACCATTCAGCCAAAGGCCGTGAAAAGAAGGGTAAATAAGAGACAACCCGAAATTAGTGCTCTTGAACGCGCTCCTGCAGTCCTATCGAATTTAATCGAAACATCTTCTTGAGGATATAGGGTAGTGAAGCTGTGAAGCTTATGTCACCCTACCCGGGCGGAAAGGACCCCAGGGTGGATAGGTTTCACAGAGAGGACTTGGACATCGTAGATTTCAGGGGAGGGCACCCATGTCCCGCAGGCGACGTAGACGCCCCACCAACCTCACCTCAGGAACTTCTTCGTAAGCAGGAGGACCTTGGATTTAGTAGTCTCCGGTACCCCAACACTAGCTAGCAGGACGGGGAGGGAGAAGTCACTGACGCCAAGAGCTGTGAGAGGTCCTGGCGGAGTAGTAACGGGGACAGCTGAGGAAAAAGTGAAAGATGGTTTCGTCCACAGAGCGGCACCAGGGGCAGGAGGGGCTAAGGGCCAGTTTATGAAGTATCCAGGGCACGGCATGGAGTCTGGAGACCGCGCCCAAGGTAGGGGAGAGGAGGAAGAGCGATAGGCAGAAAGGGTAGTGGAGCGGAGCAGAGCAGGGACGGCTGCATTCCAAGAGACAGAGAGAGTGAAATAGTGTGAAGAGAAAGAGAAATAGAGGGGATAGGATTCAACAGTGAACGTATTATGTGCTAATGTGGCCGTAGCATCCACTACGGTGTTTCCTGGTATGCCTGTGTGGGAATGGACCCACTGAAAGTGTATTGTGTAGCCTACCCACGAGAGTGGAGAAGGAAGAGGATGGAGTGAGAGTCAAAGATTAGCTTACGATGAGAGGACGGGCGCCTGGAGCTCAATAAGGCAAGGTAAGATTGAGAGTCGCTAAAAATAACAATTAAACAGGGGGGGGGGTAACTGAGTCGGACATATTCCAAGGCGCCCAAGATGGCATATAGCTCTGCAGCTAGTATATATAGGGTGATGCCCGTCAAGCCTCCAGGTCCTACAAAGGGAGAGGGATGGGATGAAGCAAGCCACCGTGTAGGAGAGAGGTGAGGGGACATGAGAACCATCCATATAAATCTGGAAATAATCAGCATAATGAAGGGACACCAGTTCACTAAACAGGGGGAGGGCAAGGGGACCGTTTACAGACTTAGAATAGGGGACATGAAGGTTCAAAGAAAAAAGGGTGAGAAGGGGGAACCAAGGGGGAGCAGGGGAAACCGCGGGCACGGGGACAGGTATGGAGAACTGAGAGAGGGAAGTCAGGGCACGGATGAGGAAAGGAGCACGGGAACGTAAAGGCCAGGGGAGGGGTCTTCATAGGAGATACCGGGGTGGGAGACAGACAAAGGATGGGATGGGGGAAAGGAACGGCTACGGTAAAAATAGGAGCAATCTTGGAGCACCCGCTACCTCTCAAGAGGCAAGACATCTGCTTCCACATGCATTGCATCCACTGGAGAGGAGCAGAGAGCTCCAAGTGTGATACGGAGGGCCGAGTTCTGAATTGTAGCTAATTTACGTAAAACTGAAGGAGAGGCCGAGCCATAAAGTGTGCTACCATAATCCAACTTGCTCCTGATGTAGGCCTTATAAAACTTTAGTAACACCTCCCGGGAGGCCCCCCAACGAAACCCATGGAGACACTTAACCCGGGAACTGCGGGAAGACTCTTATGAGCGAGTGAAAAAAAAAATAAACTTTGACATCGAAAAAAAAAAAAATATATTTTTATTTTTTTATTTTTTTTTGGCCCCTGGGCCATGCAAAATCTCAGTCCTCTTACCTCCCCTCCTTCCCCACTTTCCTCCTCTCCTTCAGTTATCACCTATTTTCCCCGTTATTCCCTTATTCTGAGGTATATTTTCGTGCTAACATTAGAAATCCGGTTGGAGGGTGTGGTCATCACTGATAGCAAGCGAATGCGAGAGAGAGTATCGATCGACTGTGTCTCAGTGGCCTTGGGGGAAATTGGCGGGAAAGCAGCTTGCCTCACCCATACATTATACAACTCGCTGGCTATATCTCCGATTTTGACCATCCAAACGCTGTTTTCACTCGTTTTATTGTGGTTTCAGGTTAATACCTTTATAATCAACCCATAATAGGCGCATATGGATAAGTATTAATGCTATTAATGGCACAATGAATATTTTAGTGACGGAAACACCTCAAATACGTCAGCACAGGGGGAAGTTTCCAATTACCCCCATGCGCACTTGTTAGGTTAAGAGTCCGAGAAAAAATAAATAAACTTTAAACATCGAATTTTTTTTTTTTTTTTTGGCCCCTGGGCCATGCAAAATATCACTCTTCTACCTCCCCTCCTTCCCCACTTTCCTCCCCTCCTTCAGCTATCACCTATTTTCCCTGTTATTCCCAGGTATATTTTCGTGCTAACATTAGCGAGTTGCAAGCAGGGCATTGTCATCTCTGTTAGCAAGCGAGTGCAAGAGAGAGAGAGAGATTATCAATCGACTGTGTCTCAATGGCCTTGGGGGAAATTGGCGGGAAAGCAGGTTGCCTCACCCATACATTATATAACTCGTGGCCTGTATCTCCGATTTTGACCATCCAAACGCTGTTTTCACTCGTTTTATTGTTGTTTCAGGTTAATACCTTTATAATCAACCCATAATAGGCGCATATGGATAAGTATTAATGCTATTTATGGTAAAATTAATATTTTAGTGATGGAAACCGCTCAAATACGTCAGCACAGGGGGAAGTTTCTAATTACCCCCATGCGCACTTCTTAGGTTAAGGAAACGCAGCCATTTCGTGCAAGCCACCCTGAGATACTCTACATGTGCCTTCCAAGTCAAGACAGGACCATCAAGCCTGAGACCTAGGAAGGTGTGTTGACGACTGAGGGGCACTGCGGCGCCATTAATACTGACGGTGGGCAGAGAGGGCAAATTACGCTTTAGGGTAAAAAACATCAGGGCTCACTTCTCAACATTCACCTTGAAACCCCAATCACTATAGCCATGTTAGTAGTGCATCTACCCCAGACTGGAGACAGGCCTGAACCTCTAGGAGCGTGGGTGCAGAACAGAGAAGAGTTAGGTCATCAGCATATGCAAGGAGGGAAGTACCAGGGGGGCGGGTAAGAGTGGACAGTAGGATATTAAAAAGGAGGGGGCTCAAGACCGACCCCTGGGGAACCCTTCTCCGGACCGGGAACGATCCAGACGACACACCCCTATTAAAACAGAGAAAGATCTACCAGTCAGAAAGCTACGGAGCCAAGATAATGGTGCACCCACAATACCTACAGTTGTTAGTCCGTGAAGAATGCCCTCATGTGAAGCAGAGTCAAAGGCCCCAGCCAAGTCTACAAAAAGGGTTTGGAAGATCTCCTTCTCCCTATAAGATAAGTGTACATGGTGCTCCAATTGATGAAGAACATCTAAGGTGCCACGACCCGGCCTAAACCCGCACTGCTCCTCCATGAGAATACCCTTACTCTCCGTCCACCATTGTAATCGAATACCCACCATACGTCGCTCCAAGAGTTTCCCCAAACACGGCAGAAGAGCAATTAGCCTGTAGCTACCAAGCTGGGTGGGGTCTTTACCAGGCTTCAAGATAGGGAGGATATGGATGCATGCTTCCAAGCCTCAGGAAAATCACCGCCCAGCCAGCTATCATTAATTAAGGTTAGTAAGTGGTAAGGGGGAGGTTCATGAGAAACTCGTAAGGGATGTTGTCTGGCCCCGCGGCCTTACGGGGAGGCAAGGCACGAATCACAACGGACAGTGCATGGGACGTGAAGGGGGATGCTAAACCCGCAGGGGAGGGCAACGGAAGGGCATCATTGACAAAGTGCATGACTCTGGCAACATCAGGGAGGGGTGCAGGGACACTAAGTAAGGTGCTGTAGTGGCGTGCTAGAGCGTCGGCTTTAGTTACATTGGTTAATAAATCCACCCCATCCCGGGTGAGCGGGTATGAGTAAGATGACAGCTTACCTTTCATGGTCCTCAAGAAACGCCAGGCCCGAGACGAAGAAGTGGAGAAAGACAGCGACGCCACAAACGAGGCCCAAGCATCACGCTTCGCCGATACCACGACGCGGATACAAACCGCATTTAACCGGCAATAATTAACCACGGACTCCACGGATCAGCACGCCTGCCACGCCCTCCAAGCCCTGCGCTTCGCCATCACCGCCAAATGGCACTTCTCAGACCACCAGGGGACCCCACACCGCGGCGCCCGACGGGAGGTCACCAAAATAAAGGCCTCGGCACCAACATCCTTCAACCAGGTCGAAAACGAACACGCGGCAGCATCTAAAGGGTGGGCGAGCGCAGGCACGAAAGTCGACAGAGCCGCCAAGAAAACCGGCCAACCACCATCACGTAAGCGCCAGTGCAGACGGGTAGGAACGACACCCGAGATCAACAGGTTCGGAAAGCAGACAATCAACGGGAGATGGTCACTACCCAAAAAAAAAAGGGCCCACCGTGAACTCCGCCCCACAAAGCTGCGAGTCACCGATACACAGGTCCAAAGCGGAACAGACCCCAGTGTGCGGATCAAACCGGGTTAAAAGACCAGCCGGGGAGAAGAGGGAGAACCTAGCCGACTGTAATAAGGAGGAAAAGAGTGACCTACCAGAAGCATAAACGGAGCAACTGGGGAGACTGGGTTCCCAGAGGGAGTGATGGGCATTTAGATCACCAAAAACTAGGGCCAGGGGAGGGAGCTGGTCAAAATAATGCGGGACTTCGTTGACAGTGAGGTCCCGACACGGATTATACACGAGAAGAAGGGAAACCAGACGCCCCTGCAGCTCCACCTGTGCGCCTATCTTCTCCAAAACCCCACCCTGAAAAGCCCTAAGAGGTAAAGAACGGAAATGCACATAATCATGAAACAGCAAGGCCAACCCACCACCCTGCCGATCCTGTCGAACCACTGTATAACTCCGTAAGCTGAAATTAAGATGGGAGTGCAACCAGAACTGACCCCAATGGCTGTAGGACGAAGCACATCGACAAAAATTTTAAATTCATGGGTCTTCCTGAGAATGGAACGAGCATTCCACACCAACAAAGAGAGAATGGGCGGGGACAGGGTCTATGAAAGCGGTGACAGGGAATACAACCGGGGCATGAGCTGCTCACAGATATCCTTCGAAGCTGTAGGCCTACCATTGAGAAAAAAATGAATAGCGTCAATTATAATAAGGAGGGCGGTTGGATCCAGGGAGGGGCAGGGCCGCGGCTGATTAGTACTGGTACCTCGAGACGGCAGGTACCGACGTGGGTCTCCATCCGGGGGCATGGCCTGAGAAAGGGGGGGGGGATCTGCACGGCCCCCTCCGAGGAACCCCAGTCAGACGGGGGACAGTGGGGGGAGCGGGGAGGAACTGGTATCACGGAGCGCTTGGGAGACCTACGAGAATGTACAATAGAAGCACAAGACCTTAGAATTAGTGAGGTAAAAAATGAGTGGACAAGGGTAGAAAGTGCCACGATGGTAGCCCTTGAAGAAATTGTGAAGGAGCAGAAGGAAGAGAGAGAAAAGGAAAAGAAAGAGTTTGAAAAAAATGTAGTGCAAGTTTTAAAGAAGAAAGAGAAGGTAGTGAGAGAGACAATAGATAGAGGTAAGTGTGTAGTAATCTTTGGAGATGTGGAAGAGCACCTGGCAGATATGAAGGTAAGAAAGGAAAGGGATGTTGTGAAAGTCAAGGGGATACTGGATTACTTAGACGAGGGTTATGGATGGGTAAAAGAACTGGAGGAGGTGAGAAGGTTAGGAATATATAAGAAGGGCGAGATGAGACCACTAAGAGTGGAACTAAAGTTTAGATCAACAGCAGAAGCAGTAGCCAATGTGAGCTGGAAATTAAATTCGTCAGAGCTGAATCATATTAGGGTAAAAAAGGACCTAAGTGTAGAAGAACGAGAACAGTTAAGGGAACTCCAAGCTAAGGCTGATGAAGAGAATGGAAAGTTGTCTGAAGAGCAAAAGAAGATTTTTTTTTTTGGAGAATAAGGGAAGGGCAAGTAAGGAAGTGGTACATCAGGAGCCACCAAGAACCGAAAGTAAGAGGAGTGATAGGGAAAGAGACAGAGAGACAAGTACGAAGTCAAAGCAAGGAGACGGAGCGAGAGATAATGCAGGGAGCAGGGGACCGGAGAGAGAGCCAGGATGTGGTGGAGAGGGTGGAACAGAGGGAGAGAGAGGGGGGAGGAGAATAGAATTAGTGGGGGAGGTGGAACTGGGTCAGGGAAGGGATGGAGGAGGAGGTGAACCTGGTAGGAGGCAGAGAGGGAAGAGAAACAAGGAGGTGGATTCAAATATACTGTGCTACTACACTAATATAGATGGAATAAATAGTAAAAAGGTAGAGTTAGATAATATATTAAGAAAAGATCAACCACAGATAGTCTGTTTGACAGAGACAAAGCTGAACCAGGACTTTGACAGCAACATAGTGTTTAGTGAAGGATATAATATATGGAGAAATGATAGAAAGGGTAAAAGGGGAGGTGGAGTGGCAGTATTAGTTAAGAACCCTATGACAGCAAAGCACGTGGAGTTAAATAATGACAAGGCAGAAATAATGGCAGTTGAACTCAATGATATAGAAGGAAAAAAGCTAGACATAGCAGTAGCTTACATGCCACCAAAGACCAGAGCATGGAGGGAGTTGGAGTTTGAGGAGATGGTAGAGGATATGATTCAGTCGTTGAGAAGATTGCTTTTAAGGAAGAATCGATTGATCTTGGTAGGAGATTTCAACTGTAGTGAGGTTGATTGGGAATCGGGAGATGCAGGGCCAAATCAGAGATCTTGGGGAAGTCGGCTAGTGGAGTTGGTTACGGAAAATGTACTTGCACAACATGTGAAGGAAAATACAAGAATGAGGGGTAATAACGAACCTTCTAAACTCGATCTGATTTTTACAAAAGATCCTCACGAAATTAGTGATATAAACTATCTATGTCCTGTAGGTAAAAGTGATCACCTATTACTAAAATGGAAGTTGACCTCGAGTAATGCCAATAGATTAGACAATAGCTACATAAATGACAGATTAAATTATAGTAAAGCTGATTATGTATCCTTGAAAAGATATTTAGAGGGAGTAGATTGGGATCTTATTTTGAAGGAACGGGACGTACAAGGTAAATATAGTAGATTCCTCGAAATTTATAGAGTGGGAACCAATATGTTTGTCCCAAGATATAAAACTGGAAATTTTACTAAGCAGAAAGATTGGTTTAATTTGAAATGCAAAAGAGCTTTAGGTAGGCGTGATGCAGCTTGGGCTAGATTAAGAAGAAGGAACACTGAGAGTAATCGGAATAAATATAAACAGGAGAGGAATAGATATGTTAACATAATTAGGCAAGTTAAAATGAACTATGAGAAGAACATAGTAAATAAATGTGAAAGTGACCCTAGATTATTTTATAAATATATAAACAGTAAGTTGAAGGTAAAGAAACAAATTACTAAATTAAGAGTTGATGCTAGGACGTATGAAAATGTATCGGACATGTGTGAGGTAATGAATAACAAATTGGGGTCAGTTTTTACTAGACAGGAAGGTTTTGACGAACCACAGGCGGGAGTACTGGAGAGTGGTCTTAGTAAGATTGAAATAACTAGAGATGAGCTGTTATCTGCGATGAGAGGACTTGAAGTAAGGAAAGCTATGGGACCAGATGAAGTGTCTGCCTGGGTTTTAAAGGAGTGTGCAGAACAATTAGTAGAGCCAGTGAGGGACATAATTCAAGCTTCCTTAGATAAAGGACAGGTTCCTGTTGAATGGAAAAGAGCTAATATCATTCCGATATACAAGAATGGAAACCCTGAGGACCCTCTAAACTATAGACCAGTTTCACTTACTAGTATTGTATGCAAGATTTGTGAAAAGCTAATTAGGAAGAGATGGATGAAAATGTTGGAGAGAAAGAAGATAATAACCCCAAAGCAATTTGGATTCAGAGAAGGGACATCTTGTGTTACCAGTTTGCTATGTTATTACAGTAGGGTGATAGATGTACTCCAAGAAAAAGGCGGATGGGTGGACTGCGTCTACTTAGACCTTTCCAAAGCATTCGATAAGGTACCACATAAGAGATTGTTATCTAAGCTTGAGACGCTAGGATGTGTCAGGGGGAGTTTGCTGAAATGGATGGAGAGTTATTTAACGGATAGGGAAATGAGGACCAACATTAGAGGAACTTACTCATCGTGGCGGAAAGTTGAGAGTGGTGTGCCGCAGGGATCTGTGTTGGCACCTCTCATGTTCCTTATGTACGTGAATGACCTGCCGATAGGCATAAACTCTTACATGTCAATGTTTGCAGATGACGTAAAAATTATGAGACAAATAACAAATAAAAGTAGTTGTGAGGAGCTGCAAGGGGATTTAGATAAAATATACGAATGGAGCACCAAGTGGAAAATGAAATTTAATATAAGTAAATGCCATGTGTTAAATATGGGAAGAAGTGTGAATAGACCAAATTGGGAGTACAGGATGGGAGATAATATAATTAGCAAGGCCGAAAAAGAAAAAGATTTAGGGTTGATTATACAAGATAATTTGTCGCCAGAGAAACATATTAACAAGCTCTTTAGCGGAATGTATGCAATGGCCGGGAATATGAAAGTTGCTCTGAACTACTTGGATGAGACCATGGTAGCGAAAATTATGAAGAGTATGATTAGACCAAGATTGGAGTATGCAGCAGTGGTGTGGTCCCCGCATCTAAAGAAGCATATTCACAAGTTAGAAAGAATCCAGAGAGCAGTCACTAGATTGGTTCCAAGTCTCAGAGAACTGCCATATGAAGGGAGGCTAGACAAATTAAATCTACCGAGTCTAAAAGAGAGGAGAGAGAGGGGAGACATGATAATGATGTACAAATGTGCCCGGGGGCTGGAGAGGCTGGATAGGGAGGATATATTAATTATGGATACAGGAATAACTAGAGGCCACAGCTACAAAGTAAAAAGACCTACCTGCAAGAACGATATCAGGAAGTTTAGCTTCCCCTATAGATGTATTGACAAATGGAATGGGCTGGAGGAGGAGGTGGTAGGGGCAAGGAACATCCATATTTTCAAGAAAAAATTGGATAAAAAGTAGACTGAGAGACGGGACAACACGAGCTTAGCTCAACTCCTGTAAACTACAATTAGGTAAATACAATTAGGTAAATACCTACTGGGCGGAGAGTCGGAGGCGGGACCCCCACCTGCAGTCGCCAACCGGGAAGGAGCAGCACTTCACCCAAAGGCCTCCACATCACCCAGTGCCGACAGGGCATCAAATCCATTACGAAGGGGCACCTGTGAAGGAGAAGGAGCATGAGGATGAGGAGCGCCACGCAGCGACTCCCCAAACTTACCATACTGAAGAGCACCAGGAGAGGGACGCGGTGGCCGCTGTATCTCGGGGGACACCTGGCGTCCCCGACGATAAGTGAAAGGGAGGGCCCGCAGATCTCGGTTGATTTCCTCGGTCGGGGCACCCGCAGCCCTGCCGTCACGGTCTAATGTGAATGCAAGACGGTAAATTGGGCACATATGTGACACCGGACGATGGGGACCACCACACAGATAACAGAGCGGATCAAGAGCACAGGGGGGGCCACCCTCAGAGCGAAACCTGTGATTAGCGCTGCACATGGAACACTGAAACCCAGACTTACAAGAGGTAGAACCGTGACCAAAGGCGTGGCACCGAAAAAATCTATAAACAGGGAATGTTGTTGTTGTTGCGGTTCCCCAGGCTGCCTGGCCGAACAGCCCCAAGGCCCCGAGCAAGACCAAGACCATAACAGGGCATGTAAAAGGACTTACCCTGCAAGAGACGCCCCCGAAGTCCACACGACTGGGCAGGGGACCGGCGAAGCGTAGCCGAAGGGTCATAGACAACTTAGGCTGGTCTGGGGACGGGAACCTGGCCGAGAGTCTAACCACTTCAACAAGATGGCACAGGGCAAGGGGGCGGTCCGGGTTCGGACGCAGTACTTGTATATCAGAGGCAAGGGTACCTACCGCTATGCCGAGATCCACAGGGCCAATGACACCAAAGGAGTACGTACCTGAGCCCACCTCCCAATCTCTCAATCTCAGACACTTCACTGATCAGGGGCCCAAGGTGGTAATTTCGTCCATAGGGGGAAATTTTTTTCCCAGGTCCGCCTCCCTGAGCTGTAACTCCAGGGACACACCATTCCCTTTAATCAAGGTTCTGTCCGTACTACGATACTTGCCAAAAGGGGCACCAGCCAAGTACTCCGTGAGCTTAGGGGGAACCGTGAAAACACGCTTACCTGTGGCCTCCTGGATAAGGAAAGTAGCATACGTGTCTCCAGTGTCCACAGTGGTTGACGAGTAAGCCCTGTTAGCCTTGGCGTTCGCGGGAGAATTGCCGTCTTCAGAGCCATGCGGTAGTTTCAGGCCGGAAGTGGATTCCTCCATGGGCGTCTGCACCACAGACACAACCGCACCACCTGTATCAATGGTAGGGCCAGACATCAGTCCCGCGTCCACAGGGCAGATGGGGACAGTCTGGAGAAGTCACAGGCAAGAGTACAGCCGGCGAGAGGGAAGACCACACAAGAAGAATCACGTCCACTCCCACCAACAGCCGACGAGCGAGTCCTATCGAAACATAAATATGTATATTTGTGTCAATATTTTGATCAAAAATTTAATATAAATTTTTTTAAAGTAAATAATAACACTTACTAATATGAATAGTCAATGTTTTTAAGTGATTGTATTTGCATATGGTCGAGAATAATTCGTCTGCTAGCGCTAAAGACGAATTCTAAAGATGTATTGTCTGTGCGCCTCACGGCGTCACTCCTCAAAAGGGGCTGTGCCGATGTGGGGAGTGGAATACCAGAAAAGTATATCAACATCATTACATCGATGTACCAGGGAACAAAGGCGAAGTACGCGCTAGGAAGTATAGAAACGGGATGGGTAGAAAGCAAGAGGGGAGTAAGACAGGGGTGCGTACTATCGCCGTTATTATTTGCGCTCTATATGGAAGAAATGACACCGAGGATAAAAAGAGTGGGAGAGGGGATTCAGATAAACAAGGAAAGACTAGGGGTACTCCTATTTGCTGACGACGTAGTTCTGATGGCAGAAACAGGAAGAGGGTTAATTGCAGAGACTGCTAGAGGAAGCAATGAGATTCGGAGAGGAATTAGAAGTAAGATTCAGTAAAGAAAAGAGCCAAGTAATGAAAATGAATGGACAGCTCCAAGAGGACGCGGAATGGACACTGGAGGGAAGCAGAATGAAGACAAGAGAATATAAATACCTGGGGGTAACAATTACGGAGAAAGGGTTTGAGAAGGCGAAAAGCGAAAAGATTAGACAAATGCAACAATGGCATGGGAGATTATGGAGCGCGACAAGATTATAAGAGCGAATAGCTATGAAATAGTGCGCGGGCTGTGGAAAGGACTAGGAGTACCTGCAATTATGTACGGAATGGAGACGGTGGAAACGACAGAGGCAGAAACGAAGAAATTAGAAATGGTAAAGAATAAAATCGGAAGGACGGGATTGGGGCAAATAAATACGTAGCACAAGAAGCAATCCGAGGAGAGATGGGGTGGAGTAAGTTTGAAGAAAGGATAGGAAAAGCAAAAGGGAAGTACAAAGTGAGGGTAGAGGGGATGGAGGAAAGTAGGTGGCCATAGAAGGTATACAGATGGGCGAGCGAGGAAAGTAAATGGAACAGAGTACAAAAGAAGGCTGGGGAGGATAAATATAAAACAAGACCGTGTGGGAGGAGAGAGAGGAGTGAGTCATACTAGAAAATGGGAGAGGATGTATCAGAGAGATAGAGAAAGAGATAAAAGAAGAGGGAAGAAGAAAGTGGAGGGAAGGGGTAGAAAACAAAGCTACGCTGTCATATTACAGAGGGAAGGAAAAACCAGCTAGAGAGCTTTTCTATGATGGAGGATGGGGATCTAAATTGCTGTTTAACCTAAGAAGTGCGCATGGGGGTAATTAGACACCTCTGCCTGTGCGCATGTATTTGAGCTGTTTCCATCACTAAAATATTAATTTCACCATAAATAGCATTAATACTTATCCATACGCGCCTATTATGGGTTGATTATAAAGGTATTAACCTGAAACTACAATAAAACTAGTGAAAACAGCGTTTGGATGGTCAAAATCGGAGATACAGGCCGCGAGTTATATAGTGTATGGGTGAGGCAACCTGCTTTCCCGCCAATTTCCCCCAAGGCCAGTGAGACACAGTCGATCGATACTCAATCTCTCTCTCTTGCACTCGCTTGCTGACAGTGATGACAATGCCCTGCTTGCAACTCGCTAATGTTAGTACGAAAATATACCTCAGAATAAGGGAATAACAGGGAAAATAGGTGATAACTGAAGGAGGGTTGGAAAGTGGGGAAGGAGGGGAGGTAGAGGAGTGATATTTTGCATGGCCCAGGGGCAAAAAAACAAAAACAATATTCGATTTTTAAAGTTGATTTTTTGTTTCTCAGACTCTTAAGAGTCTTCCCGTAGTTCCCGGGTTAAAGCAAGGACAGGATCCCTAGAGACGAATGAAAGAACAAGGAGATGGAACGGAATGGGACCTCACTGCAATCAATGCGAAATGGGAGGAGACACAATGGTCGAGGACATAGAACACATAATAACTGAGTGTACAAGATATGATGAGGAGAGAGAAAAGTTGGAGATATACATGAGGAATAGAGTTGGGGAGATGGGGTGGAAGGAAGTAAAGCAGAGAGACGATAGAGGAGTAGGGGCACTGCTGGGGTTAACACAAGAGATGGAGATGAAGAGGATACTAGAAAAGATATGGAGGAAGATCAATGGGTAGGGGGGGAGGAAGTGATGGGTAGGTCTAAAAAACTATCCCTTATATCGATCCTTCTACTCTAAACTTTCCCTCTTACTAACATTTCTGAGCTAGTACCGATACAAAGGTCAGCCCTGTGGATCTGCGCGGTCTGCGGGCGGATTCTAAAGAAGAAAGAAGCTGGAGGAGCCTTTGAAAAACGTGCTTGCAAGCCTGTAGCGCCAACCGGGCGTTAAAATTAGTGCTCTTGAACGCGCTCCGCTTCCCGTTTGCGTGTTTGGGTATACTGAACGCGCTCCTGGAGTCCAAGACGTCGCCAATCAGTATACGATAATAATAAATACGTAACACAAGAAACAATCCGAGGGGAGATGGGGTGGAGTAAGTTTGAAGAAAGGATAGGGAAAGCAAAAGGGAAGTGCAAAGTGAGGCTAGAGGGGATGGAGGAAAGTAGGTGGCCTAAGAAGGTATACAGATGGGCGAGCGAGGAAAGTAAATGGAACAGATAGTGCAAAAGAAGGTTGGGGAGGATTAATATAAAACAGGACCGTGTGGGAGGGGAATTTAGAAAACTAAATGGGAGAGAGGAGTTGGTCATACTGGAAAATGGGAGAGGATGTATCAGAGATAGAGAAAGGGATAAAAGAGGAGGGAAGAAGAAAGTGGAGTGAAGGGGTAGAAAACAAAGCCACGCTGTCATATTACAGAGAGAAGGAAAAACCAGCTAGAGAGCTTTTCTATGATGGAGGATGGGGATCTAAACTGCTGTTTAAAGCAAGGACAGGATCCCTAGAGACGAATGAGAGAACAAGGAGATGGAATGGAATGGGACTGCACTGCAATCAATGCGAAATGGGAGGAGACTCAATAGTACAGGACGTAGAACATATAATAACGGAGTGTACAAGATATGATAAGGAGAGAGACGAGTTGGAGGGATACACGAGGAATAGAGTTGGGGAGAGGGGGTGGGAAGAGGTAAAGCAGAGAGACGATAGAGGGGTAGGGGTACTGTTGGGGTTAACACAAGAGATGGAAACACAAGACATGGAGATGAAGAGGATACTAGAAAAGATATGGAGGAAGACGAAATGGGTATGGGGGGGGGGGGGGCGGCGGTGAGAGGGAGGGGGAAGGAAGTGAGGGGTAGGTCTATAAAAAAAAAAAAAAAAAAAATTAAACTATCTTTCTACTCTAAACTTTCCCTCCTACTAACGTTTCTGAGCCAGTACCGATACAAAGGTCAGCCCTGTGGATCTGCACGGTCTGCGGGCGGGTTCAAAAGAAGAAGAAGGGTTCTAAAGAAGACGCAATTATTTATTATTCTGAATTTATTATTATTATTATTATTATATACTGGGCTGCCACTATGCGGAAATACGTCACAAAATGCGGAAATTAAAGTGTGGGAAGACGAAGAGCGGAAATATTATTCCGAATTTCCACATGGTCCGAACGATTCGGAATATTTATTTCCGCGCAGAGTGAAATGGATATACAAGGTTTAATATGGATCTAAGTACATTTTATGTGCTTAATACAACATTACAGAATTATGTAGTACATTATAGTTTCCTTACCACTCAAAACAATCGTAGAATATAACTATATTGACTACAGTGATAGCCTATACAAGTACTGTATATAATGCAGGTACCGAAACACTCGCGATCTCCTTAATTAACGAGCCAAAATTATGGGCTAGAGGTGTTATACACCACACATTATCAGTTACTACTGGATAAGGGTCTATGCTGGACCTGTCCCTCATCCTGCTGCTGGTACTTATTGTTTACTTATTGCAATTATATCTTGTTGAAATGTCGTATATCAATATTGTTAATGCATTTCTGTTGGCATACACTGGTAGGCTAACCCCAAATTTCGTCGAAACGCATATTTTAATGTTCTATCATAGAAAGATGTATGTATGTATGTATGTATAATTGTATATATCAAGGCACATACCCCATATCTGGGGGTGGCCAACTCGAGACAGAGCCCGAACATAAACCAACAATTAAAGTTCCAATTCTTAGGGTCCGGGAACACTTTCATGTTCCCTCGCCCCTTTCTTAGTCTCGTCTATAGTAGGTGAATTTTACAAGGAGACGGGGAGGTAATTAAGATACTGTGTAGCGTGGTGAACTGTTAGTCGGACGCCCTTTTACTTAGAAACATTGAACAATATTTTTAACCTAACCAAAACCTAACCTAGCCTAGTATATTAGTGGACTATTTACAAATTTAAAATATAAAAATATATTGTAACTTTACCAAATTATTGAGATATAAGTACAGGTTTGCCCATTACATATGATTATACCGGTATAGGATAGTGAGCTGGGCCTATAATTTGGCCTTGTAATTGGCGTTGGGTGTGATAGGGATATGCCTTGTGTGGGCCAATCGGCTTTCTGCAAACTCCCATTTTCTTATGTTCTAAACCTCACTCTGGATAGGACCAGCCCTCATCTAACATAGATAACTAAGATAGAAAGATAACTATTAATAATGTATGTGCTATGCGAAGGGCAGGATATTCATACTTTAGATATGTGGTTTGTCATGTTGTGTATGATATACGCAATAAGAGAAACTATCTATATTTTAGGATATCCTTTGCTAAACTGTTTGTGTCGTAAAAATGATCAAGCTGAGCCAGTATTGTGCGCATGGATTAAATCAACAAACTCTCAACAAAATCAAATTCAAATATTTCTTGACTCCATGTCAGTTGGTATGTAGGTTATACTGTATATATATATTTTGGGTAAATATGCAGGAGACGCAACAATATAAGTAACACATTTCTAATAATAGTTTTTGGTTCCTATCACCATATGCTTCATTGCTATATACTTGTTATCCCCGTGAAAAATTAAAAAAATCTGCGATCTTATATTTGTTATATTTGTAGTTTTCATTAACCTAACCAAAAAAACTAACCTAACCTAACCTAAATGTATGTGGGGGCTATTAGGTTAGGTTAGGTTAGGATTTTAGGTTAGGTTAATGACAAATACAAAAAAAATACAAATAAATCCAAAGAAAAGAAAATACAAAATCCCGAGGATAAAAATTATATAGCAATGAAGCATATGATGATAGGAACCCAAAACTGATATTAGACATTTGTTACCTATATTGTTGCGTGTCCTGCATATTGACCATATTTTGTTTTCTGTGTGAGTATGGGAAACAAAAGGCAGAACTGCCGTATCGAGTGCCTCTCCCAGAGTTGAAAGAGTGACAGGGAAAAAATCAAGGGACATTCGAGCCAAAATGCCTGGACACAC
>JBAKBP010004634.1:61071-133080 GCA_037953745.1 Lithodes maja
GTAGGGAAAGCTCTTACCATGGTTTAATAAAAATGGCCCTAGGCCTATATGTCTAGGCCTGGAGGGAGGATGTAGGCCTTATTCTAAAATTTTGCAAGGAATTGATAGGCTTAGGCCTTAGGCCTAGGCTAGTTTGTTGTTGTTCCCTAAGCTGCCTGGCCGAACAGCCCCGAGTCCCTGAGGAAGGCCATGGCCACGATCGGGCTTTCCCACAGAGCTCTCATTGAGTGTAGATTGTGTTGTTGGCGTAAGTGGTTGTGTGAAATGCAGTCTTCTATGATGTGTTTTAATGGTATGGGGTGCTGTGTTTTACATCCCGGGCAGACGTCGACGACGGACTCATCCAGTCTCTTCTGATAGCTCAGGAGAGCTGGATGGTGTCCGCATCTCAGCCTGGCCAGGTGGGACTCCGTCCTCGCGAGGAAGGGAGGATTCGGAAGGATGGATTTCGGGAGGTCGTGCTTGCAGCTGTGTGTTGTCTGTGAGTGAGTGGATGGATCGGCGAGAGATGTGAGTATGGATGTGCTTCTGGAAGCTGGTTTCGGGGTGGACAGGGAGGGAGAGTCCGACAGAGGATAGTAATTGTGTGTGATACCGTGTGCTGGGTGTTGTTTTTGATATTTCTTGGTGTCTGTGGGTGTGTTGCCATGTAGTTTAGTGGGTGGTCCTGGTTTTGTGGAGGCTTCTGCCAGGAATTGAGTGCCTCTCATGTGCAGATGGTCTTTGACTTTGAGGATTTTGGTTTCTTGATGTAGGTGATCTGTGATCTGTATATGGAGGGGGGGGGGGGGGGGGGAAGAAAATGGAAAGAAGGCTGAAGAAAAATGTTTTAACGAGGTGCTGGGAAATGAGAGAGTCCCAGAAAGATGGAATGAAGCGAGAGTAACACTAGGCCTATTAAATAAAGGAGGGTACAAGAGTAAAAAAGGAAATGAAAAAGCTACAGGCCAGTGACAGTGACAAACACAATAGGGAAAACTCTTCTGCGGGATATTGAAGGAAAAGGATGAATAGAGCCATAGAGAGAAACGGAATAATAAGTGACGAACAAAATGGGTTCAGAAGAGACAGGAGGGGGACAGATAATATTTATATACTTAACGAAGTGGTAGGGAAATTGAAAAAGAGGGAAGAAAAACAGGTTTACTGTGCATTTTTTGGATATAGAAAAAAGCATATGATAGAGTAAAATAGGGAAACTGCTGTGGAAAATAATGGCAAGGAGTGGAATACCAGAAAAAGTATATCAACATCATAACATCGATGGGCAAGAATGTAGTTTACCGGATGTACCGCCCATCTTGTTTTACACTACGCGGACGCTCATCATCATGTTCCCGTCTATTTTGACTGCCTTTGGATACAAAAATACATTACCCTAACCAAACAACCTAAAGGTTAGGCTTTTTAGTTAGGTTAAGTATTTATAGATGATTTATGTTGTACAGTATGTCGGTAGTGGTACACCCGGTAACTACATCCATCCCCATCGATGTACCAGGGAACAAAGGCGAAGTACGCGCTAGGAAATATAGAAACGGGATGGGTAGAAAGCAAGAGGGGAGTAAGACAGGGGTGTGTACTATCGCCGTTATTATTTGCGCTCTATATGGAAGAAATGACACAGAGGATAAAAAGAGTGGGGGAGGGGATTCAGATAAACAAGGAAAGACTGGGGGTACTCCTATTCGCTGACGATGTAGTTCTGATGGAAGAAACAGGAAGAGGGTTGCAGAGACTGCTAGAGGAAGCAACGAGATTCGGAGAGGAATTGGAAGTAAGATTCAGTAAAGAAAAGAGCCAAGTAATGAAAATGAATGGGCAGCTCCAAGAGGACGAGGAATGGACACTGGAAGGAAGCAGAATGAAGAAGACAAGAGAATATAAATACCTGGGGGTAACAATTACAGAGAAAGGGTTTGAAAAGGCAAAAAGCGAAAAGATTGGTCAAATGCAACAATGGCATGGGAGATTATGGAGCGCGACAAGATTAAGAGCGAATAGCTATGAAATAGTGCGCGGGCTGTGGAAAGGACTAGGAGTACCGTACCTGCAATTATGTACGGCATGGAGGCGGTGGAAACGAGGAAATTAGAAACGGTACAGAATAAAATCGGAAGGACGGGATTGGGGGCAAATAAATACGTAGCACAAGAAGCAATCCGAGAAGAAATGGGGTGGAGTACGTTTGAAGAGAGGATAGGAAAAGCAAAAGGGAAGTACAAAGTGAGGCTAGAGGGGATGGAGGAAAATAGGTGGCCAAAGAAGGTATACAGATGGGCGAGCGAGGAAAGTAAATGGAAAAGAGTGCAAAAGAAGGCTGGGAAGGATAAATATAATACAGGACCATGTGGGAGGGGAATTTAGAAAATGAAATGGGAGGGATGATTGGGTCATACTGGAAAATGGGAGAGGATATATCAGAGAGATAGAGAAAGGGATAAGAGAGGAGGGAAGAAGGAAGTGGAGGGAAGGGGTAGAAAACAAAGCCATGCTGTCGTATTACAGAGGAAAGAAAAAAACAGCTAGATAACTTTTTCTATGATGGAGGATGGGGATCTAAATTGCTGTTTAAAGCAAGGACAGGATCCCTAGAGACAAATGAAAGAACAAGGAGATGGAACGGAATAGGATCCCACTGTAATCAATGCGAACTAGGAGGAGACCCAATAGTCGAGGACATAGAACACATAGTAACGGAGTGTACAAAAATATGATGAGGAGAAAAATGAGTTGGAGAGATACATGAGGAATAGTTGGGGAACTAGGGTAGGAGGAATTAAAGCAGGGAGACGATAGAGGGGTAGGGGCATTGCTGGGGCTAACTCAAGATATGGAAACGCAAGACATGGAGATGATGAAGAGGATACTAGAAAAGATATGGAGGAAGAGAAATGGGGATAATTTTCAAGGACACTACATCCGCCTTATTAGAAACAATTTATTAGGGAAAATATGGACCAATAGACTCTCCATATTTTTTCTCATTATAGTCCGCATGGAGGAATCTCGTTATCGACACTTGAAAAAAACCTGATTTCACAGAAAAATACACCAAAAAATCTGTCAAAGATGTCAAATAGCGGGGGTGTGGGACAGTGGGGGCGGCAGCCCCCACTCATATTACTAGGATAGGTTAGGTAAGGTTGTTAGATTAGGCTAATGTCCTTTCAAAGGGGTATAGGCTAGTAAAACACTAGGATAGCCTATACCTGGTCAGAGGTAAGAAGAAGAGTCCTGCTGTAGTCTCCTTGAATCCTACCGAAATGGGTAGGGGGGGGGGGGGGGGGGAGAACGTGATCGGCTAGGTAGGTCTAAAAAAACTGTCCCTTATACTAGGCTATCCTTCTACTCTAAACTTTCCCTCTTACTAACGTTTCTGAGCCAGTACCGACAAAGGTCAGCCCTGTGGACCTGCGCGGTCTGCGGGTGGGTTCAAAAGAAAAAGAAGAAGGGTGCAGTAGCTGTGCAGCCTGTAATGATCTTTAGGGCTTTGTTTTTGAATAGTCTGTAAGGTCTTATGATGTGTTTCAGCTAGGTTAGAAGCCCAGGCTGGGCTTGCGTATGCAGCGTATTCCATCACTGATCTTATGTATTGTTTATATACTGTACTGTGGAGGTTGTTTCGGTAAATCTACAGTTACACTCCCCACTACCCACAACCACCTCCCCCCTTCAAAACACGTCTTTTAGCGTGTTTTTGGATGGTTCAGCAGACGTGGAAACTGGAAAATAACATATTTTGATAACAAATGATCACCAGCCAGATACGAGTTTTTCAGGTAATTTGTTGTTGTTTTTTATTTTTTTATTTGATATACAGTGTTGTTTAATACCGAGGACCGTTGCATTTTAGTATTTTTAACATTAGCCTAACCTAACCTAACCGAAAAGTAACCCGTCTCCGCGACGGTCTAAACTCCCCCTCACGTTTCCTGTTTATGGGTGCGCGACGGTCTAAACCCTGCTCACGTTCCCTGTTTATGGGTTTGCGAAGGTGTGTAATACTTCAATGTATTTATTTCAAGTCAAATATACATTTCCGCGCATCATCAAACCATACTAAGTCTACCGGTACTACTAATAATATTAACCCATTAGTTCCAACAGAATAGCGACAAAATAGGGGTAGTATAACTGTAGATTTATCGTTGTTTCTTTGTTGTGTCCAAATTTTGTGTGAGCAAGTGACCTAGGCTAGTTAACTGGGAGGGTTTTGTCTCCAGATAGGCTATAAGGATTCCAGGTTTAATGTTATTTAATACCACAAATTTTGTTGATATATTTGAAGATTAATAATGAATCTATATGCTCTAAAGAGTATAAGAAAATTTGTTTTAACCCTCGGCGAAACCTAATAAAAAAGTATGGTACTAAAATGTCTTTTTCGTAACAAGGTTGTCAATACGGTACTTCCAGTTATCGATACCGGTAGCTCTAAAGATCATATGAAAATGTGTTAAACCCTCGGAAAAAAACTAATAGGCCTATAGGCTAGGCTAAAAGTATGGTACTAAAATTTAATTTTCGTAACAAGGTTGTCAATACGGTACTTTCCCATTATCAATGTACAATCAAAGCTGAAGATTGCAGAGTAAACACCGTAGACTTCATCGACTTTCGTTTCACCTTCGTATAATCGACAGCCCTTTTTTTGGTAAGATTTTACGGTTTGACAGTTACAAGCCCCATCGATGTTTGTGTAGCCTATAGGTATGTTATATAATAGTCTTCAGTCCTATATATGTCCTTCCCCTTCGCAAATGTATTATAAGGGAGATATAGGGTAAAACACAGAGTCTTGTCTGCATAATGACAAGTCCTGTTTTACGGGATTTCTGCTTTATAGATTTTTTGTTTTCCCTCCTAAAACGTCAAGGTTAGTTTCTATCCACGTATTACTTTTAGGTTAGGTTAGGTTAGGTTAGGTTTCTTAGTTAGGTTCATGACTAGGGATCAGCTGGTAGGTATGGGATAAACTAGGGACACATACTAGCTGGTAGGTAAGGGTTATTCTTGTATCCAATGTTCTAGGTTAGGTTACTGTGTTTTTTTGAAGTTCCCTCCTAAAACGTCAAGGTTAGTTTCTATCCACGTATTATTTTTAGGTTAGGTTAGGTTAGGTTAGGTTCATGACAAGGGATCAGCTGGTAGGTATGGGATAAACTATTTTTCCCCTTTTACCCCACAATTTCCCTGATCTTCATAGCCCTCCCCACTAGTGGGGGCCGTGTTTTTAGATTGTTGGATAATGGGTAAATACTCATTTACGACAGTCCTTGGTATAAAACAACACTGTACAGTATATCAAATAAAAAATGCAAAAAAATAAAAAACACAGGTCAATATACAGGAGGCGCTACAATATAGGTAGCAAAATTATAATGGTAGTTTTGGGTTCCTATCATCATATGCTTCATTTCTATATACTTTTTATCCCCAGGAAAAAAAAAAAAAAAATCTTGGGATTTTTAATTTATTTTCTTGGGATTTTTTGTTTTGGTCATTAACCTAACCAAAAAACCTAACCTAATAGCCCCCAAATACATTTAGGTTAGGTTAGATTAGGTTGGTCAATATTTACAAGTCACACCACAGCTGGAATCTCATTTCTAAGGGTAGTTTTGGGTTCCTATCATTCTATGCTTCATTGCTAGCCTATATAGCCTACTTTTTAGGTCAATATACAGGAGGCGCTACAATATAGGTAGCAAAATTCTAATGGTAGTTTTGGGTTCCTATCATCATATGCTTCATTTCTATATACTTTTTATCCCCGGGAAAAAAAATAAAAAAAATCTTGGGGTTTTTCTTTTTTTCTTTGATTTTTTTTTTTTTTTATTAACCTAACCAAAAAACCTAACCTAACCTAACCTAAATGTATTTGGGGGCTATTAGGTTAGGTTAGGTTAATGACCAAAACAAAAAATCCCAAGAAAATAAATGAAAAATCCCAAGATAAATTTTTTCTTTTCCCGGGGATAAAAAGTATATAGAAATGAAGCATATGATGATAGGAACCCAAAACTACCATTAGCATTTTGCTACCTATATTGTAGCGCCTCCTGTATATTGACCACTTTTTATCCACCGGATTTTTTTTTTTTTTTTTTTAGCATTAACCTAACCTAACCTAAATGTATTTGGGGGCTATTATGTTAGGTTAGGTTAGGTTAGGTTTTTTGGTTAGGTTAATGCTAAAAAAAAAAAAAAAAAAAATTCCGGTGGATAAAAAGTATATAGCAATGAAGCATAGAATGATAGGAACCCAAAACTACCGTTAAAAATGAGATCCCAGCTGTGGTGTGACTCGTAAATATTGACCGTTAGGTTTTTTGGTTAGGTTAATAAAAAAAAAAAAAAAAAATAAAATCCAAGAAAAAAAGAAAAAACCCAAGATTTTTTGTTTTTTTCCCGGGGATAAAACGTATATAGAAATGAAGCATATGATGATAGGAACCCAAAACTACCATTAGAATTTTGCTACCTATATTGTAGCGCCTCCTGTATATTGACCAAAACACATGCTAAAACTTGTGACTGTCACACCGTATCAATTTACCCTTTTTTTTTTTTATTTACTAAGGGATTAGTACTCAACCAGCGGGGGGGTGGGGGCAGCAGCCCCCACCCATAATACTAGATTAGGTTAGGCTAATGTCTTTTCAAATCACTATCGGGGGACGTGTCTCAACATGGATCGATAGGCCGATAAATCTACAGTTATACTACCCCTATTTTGTGGCTATTCTGTTGGTACTAATGGGTTAATATTATTAGTAGTAGACTTAGTATGGTTTGATGATGCGCGGAAATGTATATTTGACTTGTAATAGATACATTGAAGTATTACAAACCTTCGCAAACCCATAAACAGGGAACATGAACTGGGTTTAGACCGTCGCGCACCCATAAACAGGGAACGTGAGGGGGAGTTTAGACAGTCGCGGAAACGGGTTACTTTTCGGTTAGGTTAGGTTAAGTTAGGTTAGGTTAGGCTAATGTTAAAAATACTAAAATGCGACGGTCCTCGGTAATAAACAACACTGTATATCAAAGAAAAAAATAAAAACAACAACAAATTACCTGAAAAACTCGTATCTGGTTGGTGATAATTTTTTATCAAAATAAGTTTTTTTCCAGTTTCCGCGTCTGCTGAACCATC
Organism: Lithodes maja; assembly: GCA_037953745.1. NCBI lineage: Eukaryota > Metazoa > Arthropoda > Malacostraca > Decapoda > Lithodidae > Lithodes > Lithodes maja. The sequence goes on from JBAKBP010004634.1 coordinate 68,237, forward strand.
CAAAAACATGCTAAAAGGCGTGTTTTGAAGGGGGGAGGTGGTGGGGGAGGGGTAGTATAACTGTAGATTTACCGATAGGCCTAATGGGTAAAATAGGTTTTCCCGAGATTTCTAATTAATTACAAACACTACATAGCCTAGTGCTGGGGTCACACATTCACGTATATCGCTCCCGTATGCTCCCGTCAGGCGTGATCGCCAATTTTGTGTAATGACGGGCGTAGTCCGGCCGTGTACGCCCGTATAGAGGAAGACTATTGCACTACCCGACATACGTACCGTAACGGGGCCAGTGTTACGTCAGACGTAATGTAGTCGTATGGAGCTACGTACGTGCTTGCGACTTGCGTAAGCATGTCCCCGTTAGTCCGCCTGGGCTGCCCGATTTGCGGAACACAGGCCACGCCCATGGCCACGCCCCCACAATACCTACGTAGCTGAGGCCGTACGTCTTGTGAGTTTGTAGGCATTACGTGGACCGTGTCCGGACAATCGTAGGCACACCCGTCTGTCCAAACACAGACAAAGACAGTCTTTGTCAACCACGTAGGTCTGGGTTGGAATCTGGGAACTACAAAAGGGCAGGAATGGCCACACCATTCCCATTCCCAGTCCTTCATCGGCACCATGAACAACATCGCGGAATTCATCCTGGAGGAGTTCAATTTTGTGAACTCCCTTTATAGAGGAAAGACCATTCACCCGCTGAGTGCCAGCCAATTTTGACGGTGTGCTTCTGCCAGTGCCAGAGTTTTTTGTTTTTTTTTGGCTAAATCTATCAAGTTGGGAGAGAAAGGAAGGATAATGGTAAAAAAAACACTCCCCTTGTCCATTTTCGCCAGAAATCAGGTCCCCGATGGTCCCCGAAAGTAGCTGAAAAGACACTATAGACTACAGAGACTTTTATGGTATCGGAATGTATGGGTGGGAGGGTGATGGGAGGGTGGTTTTCGGGTTGGTTGGGGGAAGGTAGAAGGGTAATTGACTTGTGTTACACATATGAAGCCGATTGGTGAGGTAGTTTCGCCACCACAGATTTTCCTTTTTTTCCTTATCTTCGTACGGATACGCTGGAAGTGGGTGGTGGGAGGCGGTTGGGGGTGTGGTGGGGGGAAGGCAGAAGGGTAAGGGACTTGTCACACAAATATGGAACCGATTGGTGAGGTAGTTTCGCCGCCACAGATTTTTCTTTTTTTCCTTATCTTCGTACGGATACGCTGGAAGTGGGTGGTGGGAGGCGGTTGGGGGTGTGGTGGGGGGAAGGCAGAAGGGTAAGGGACTTGTCACACAAATATGGAACCGATTGGTGAGGTAGTTTCGCCGCCACAGATTTTTCTTTTTTTCCTTATCTTCGTACGGATACGCTGGAAGTGGGTGCTTGGAGGTGGTTGGGGGTGTGGTGGGGGGAAGGCAGAAGGGTAAGGGACTTGTCACACAAATATGGACCCGATTGGTGCAGTCGTTTCGCCGCCACAGATTTTCCTTTTTTTTCCTTCTGACGGGACCGACAGTCAACGAGTGGGTGGGAGGAGGGATTTGGGATTTTTGTGGTGGGTAGCCTAAAGGGTAAGGTACATGTGGTAAAAATATGAAAGCCATAGGTGCAGTCGTTTCGCTGCTACGATTTGTTTTCGGCAGGGTGCAGAGGGTGGCAGGGCTTGTTGGTTGCTGCTCCGGTGTGGTGAGAGGTGTGACGGAGTGTCCCCCGCTGGTCCCCCGTGACCCCACCATACAACGGTGCCGCATCTTCCCGCCAACACGTAGTGTGGCGGTGTTGCCAGATGCGGCCGGACTTACTTTCACTTTCACGTTTTACGTGAACATTGTACGATTGGCGGAAGAAACTTACGTTTTACCTGTCTAGCTGCTACGTTTTACGTGGCTGCACCCGTAATACGTAGCAGCTAGACAGGTAAAACGTATGCATTCCCAACTTTTTACATACATGAGCACGAGCCCCGTATCCGATTCGCAATCCAAAGGATACCGGGCGACCTTGGCCGCACCAACCACCTACAAGACCAGCGTGGCTACACCCGCCATGCGTACCAACCCCCACGACTAGACACAATTTAATTTAAGTTTTGCGTACTAAGCCCTTACGTTTTACGTATTCGGTTGCCAACTACCAATAAACCTTCGTACGGGAGCATACGGGAGCATATACGTGAATGTGTGACCCCAGCATAGGCCTATTGATGGAAATGAACAATTAGCCTAGGCCTAGCCTATTTTTATAAAAAAAAACACTGAAAATTCGTGGTAGGCCTAGCCTATTAAAATAAAAAAAAATCGGATTCCATAGACCTGCATTGTCCCAAATAAATTATTTATAATAAGGCGGCGAGCCTTTTCTGAATAATTATCGAACGGATAGGCTAGGCTATACACCTGTCACTGACATCAGCTGATCTGGTTTGTTTACATTTTCACCAGCAGTCCACAATAAATCCGATAATCTAATGTTATATAAATAATTTCATACATCCAAATTACTGTAACATATTGTACAGACTTTAATTTTTGTAATTATACCATTTTGTCTTCACATTAGAGAGCATAAACAACACATTTACCTTCTTTCTGGCCACGGCCAGCTTCTGCTCCCTCATCGTATCTGCCATGTTGGAACTTCAGAGAGAGATTGTGATTGGCTGCCACGAAACATAACAAACTTATAGAAAACGCTACAGGAGAGACTAAAATATTTAACAGTGACATACAAAACGGGGTATATATTAAGCAAAACGGTAACCGGATAATAATAATAATAATAATAATAATAATAATAATAATAATAATATTTATTCAGTTAGCAATTTACAGAGTTGGTACCACATAGTTTGTTACAAATATGACATGTACCAGCCTTGCATAATTCCAACTAAGGATAGCCCAATAAGGCCGTTAGGCGTATTTCCATTGGGGTCCTTGTGGGATTAGGTTAGCTGGGGAAAAATGGGGAGGATAAAGAAATGGATACTTTAGAAAAAGTATTTCTAGGGGGTTATTTTAAGATACCTTACATCCTATAGTAAATATCAGTAATCCGTAATCAGTAATCATTTCAGTTTGGTTTGTCTATCTCTTATGTCGCATTTAGTAGTAGACATAAGCTTGGTGCTCCCTTCTCGCAGCTGTCCGGTTCAGGTGTTCCTTCAGGCTACGTCTGAAGGAATACAGTGTTCTCTTTTCACGGACTGACTGGGGTAGGTCGTTCCAGTCTTTGATGGCGGTGAAGAAGAATGTTTGCTTACCCTGTCCTTGGATTCTCGGGACCTTAAAATTAAACATCCTGTTTCTTGTATTATGTCCACTCCTCTCATTTGCTTTAACAAAATCATTCTTTAGGTACTCTGGAGCTCTGTCATAGAAAATTTTGAAGGCATTAGTGAGCCTGATTTGTTTGGCCCTGTCAGCGACATTGAGCATACCTAGTGACTGAAGTTGTTCCTGGCCAACATGTGATCTGGGTCCTAGGTTCAGCATGAACCTAACCATTTTATTTTGAGTGACCTGAAGTTTGTGCTGTGCTGATTTAGATGATGCAGAGTACCAGGATGACACAGAATAGTCAAAATTACATTGAACAAGCGCTTGGCAGAGGGTCTTTTTGGTCGCCGCGGGCAAGCATCCCACCTGTCTATACAGGTATTTTATACGTGCTCTACACTTACTCAGGATAGATTCCAAAATTGTTTCACCTGACAAACTCGCGTCCAGTTTTAGTCCGAGATATTTAACTTGTGACACTGTTGTTATAGGAATATCATTACAGTTGACCGAGAAGCCCACAATGTCTTTCAGTTTGCGTTTTGTTCCACATAAGATGGCTTCCGTCTTGCCCAGGTGAAGAGATAGTCTATTGTCCACTAGCCATTCACTACATGATTCTAGTTCTTTGGAAAGTGAAGCGGCAATACTTATTGGGTCTTTTCCTGAAACCAGGAGCACGCTGTCGTCTGCATACAGTAATAATTTACATGAGACGCTCAGTTCCATGTCGTTCACATAACAGAGAAAGAGTAAGGGACCAAGGATGCTTCCCTGCGGGACCCCACAGTTAATTGGCATAGGATCAGATATATTATCATCAATTTTGACTCTTTGGGTTCTACCACTAAGATAAGATTTAAACCAGTTCACAGATCCTATGCCCATTGCTTGTAGTTTATTACATAGGATATCATGGTCTACTGTGTCAAACGCTTTTTGTAGATCAAGAAGAACCATACCGGTGTAGTTACCTTTAGACATTTCTTTACGAATGTGATCCGTTAAGTGGATGAGACAGGAGTCTGTCGAGTACATGCATCTGAAACCTGATTGAAACTTATAGAATAGATCATTTTGTTTGAGGTAGTGTTCAATTTGGGTGTATACCGCTCTTTCAAGGATTTTAGATACAATACATAATATGCTAACTGGTCTGTAGTTACCAACTTCTAGTTTATTTCCTTTCTTGAATAGAGGGGTTACAATAGCTTCCTTCAGTTCAGCAGGTACAGTGTTGGTGTTAATTGACAAGTTGATGATGTGAGTTAGGGGATAATTCAGAGGTGACCAGTAGCGACATTGGTAGAGCGCTCGGTTTCTAACCGGGAGGACCCAGTTCGATTCTCGGCTGGTAGAGATGTTTGGGTAATCTCCTCACACCCCTTGCCTCTGTTTCGCCTGACAATAAAATAGGGTACGCGCCAGGGTGAAAAGGGGTCTTCGGATCCTCCGGCCCTTCAAACCATATACAAAAAAAAAAAAAAAAAAAAACCACGGATAATTCAACCAGTAGACTGTTTCAACCAGTTGAGTATTTCAACCAGCTTAAGTTGAGTTAAAGAAAGGTTAGGATTTTCAAGCTGATCCTATACCTTATCACGCCTTGCTTGAATTGGCACTGGTTGAGATCTAATGGCCGAGTTGTCCTGGAATCAAACGATGATACATTTCTATCAAATGCACAAACGCATCATTGAACTATTGCATAATACTTTAACAAAAATAATTTCAGTATCGAATGATTGCGTGCAGCCTTTGGCTTCCTGTTGTCATTTGTATTTTGGATTATATGGGACAAAGCCGTCTCGAATAAATGGGTTTCCATTGGGGAAGACTGGCTCTGGAGAGTCTGGAGGTAGGCCTATTTGAACTCATAGCCTGCTGCCTCAGCCGACTTCAATCAACATTTGTTGAACGTTAATCTACATCATTAGACCTAAATTGTCCCTACCAAAGTTTCTCCAAGAATTGCCGCCCTGTATAGGTAGGCCTACATTTGTTTTGGGAATGTAATTGTAACTGTAACCGACTGGGCCTTTTAAAAGACGAAGCTCTCCACCCTCGATTCCTGCCCCGCAACAATTCTTTAATATAAGCCATGCGCTGTAATGTCTGTAGCTGACACACATTATAGTAATTACATATTGTTACTTATACTTTAACCTTTAAACTGCGAATATCCTTCCGAAAATCCAATATGGTGGGCTGCGAGTATGCTATCCTTTCCGTAGACACAAAGTTTAAAGACATAACAAAAAAAAACGCTCGTGTGCACACGGCCCCCATACTCGGGTGGCACATAGGGACACTAGGCAACCCAAGCTTGTCAAAACACGCGAATCTCCCAGACACATCAGTTACCTGGCAGCCTGGAGGAGAGATGTAGGCTACTGCTCTGTCTGGCGATGGCCATGAGAGGAGCGAGGTGAAGGGAGGGAGGACGAATGCGGATGGGGGACCGCAAGGGGGATATCAGTTGAGATTGGAGGACGACGCACTAGTCCTGCAACACCACCACCACATAGGCTTACCTGCCTGGTGCAACGTACACATGCACAACGTGCTTCTGGTTCACAATGTGCACTCGTTATCAACCCCAGAAGCCACACACAACTGCCCAAGCACCCTTCAGTAAACACGACGTGCAGGGGCGAGGGTAAAGGAGGACGACACACACATGGCTCTTATCTCTCCCTCCCCTCCTCCTCCTCCCACCACAAATCCTTCTCACACCGCATATTGTTACCCCTTCTTCCATATTTCTGCTTTATATCGGACTACAATCCCATTCGGGTCATTCCTATACCTTCAACACATCCTCCCCTACACATAATAGGCCTACTCTGTAGGTAGCATATGTAGCTTACCTTGGAAAAACATTGTATTGACTCTAATTAAGGTGCTATAAAGCAACCATGCATATAAGCGGATCTTTAGGGAAGTGCTTATGTGGGCCAACCACAACAACTTCTGGTCACTGCCACGGGAAAATTAGATTGTTTAACAGGGTAGCCTATATACAGACTTCCATTTCAAAGATGTTGATTGTATTTTCACTCAATCAAAATCGTCATCTCACACGTAGGGAATATCCCTTTTCATACAAAAATACAGTTTCGAGATTAAAGGTGAACTCCAGGGATAGAACTCAGTGGCGTAGCCAATGGGGGGGGGGGGGGGGGACACGTGCCCCCCATGAGAAACCTGTGCCCCCCACCAGACACCACAGCCCTACATGTATACCTAATTTGTTATTGTTAATTTGTATTCAATAGGAAGTTAGGAACTCCTGGATAGAAGGCACCACCACCTAAAACAACAATTCAAATTAAATCATAAGTAGCCTACTGTATCTCCATTTAAATTTATCACTTCACCAACAGCAGTAACAGTGATGGCTGGTCTATCAGAGTGAGAACTGAGCGATCTCTGCCATTCCCATAGCTTACTCTGACTGTTCCTTTTTCTTATATATTTTCTAGATCTCAACTGACGGCGTCTCTTCCGTAGATTGACCTCCCAATCTGCCAATCTAGAGGTTGGCAGATTGGAAGCCAAAGCGTCACATTTTTCCTTTGCCCCTCAAGTTTCTCTTCATAATTGCTGAGGGGTACAGGCCCCTGGGTGGGCCTTTGGTTTTCCGGGCGTTTCCGCACCTTCCTCAGCTCCCCGCCATGGAGTGGCTTCGGTCACCCAGGCTTTATTGTGGTAGGCAGGGAGGGTTCTGTGGGGATGCTCGGTTATGGCTTTGGCCTTGCTCAGGGCCTTGGGGCTGTTCGGCCAGGCAGCCTGCATAGGGGAACAGCAACAACAACAACAGTGAACATTTTGTAAAAGAGTATAAAATTATGATAGTTACCGCCTTAATCATCGGTTGGAGGCTCGTTTTCTTTAATTTTCATAACTGTTGGAGCTTTGATTTTTCATCCATCCTAGATTGGAAAATTGAATAGTAATGTTATATCTGAACTATTTCTTATTCTTAACCTCTGGACTGCGCATAGGGGGTAGTATACACCATTCGCCTGTGCGGAGGTATTTACACTGTTTCCTTACTAAAATAGTTATTTTACCATAAATATCATTAATATTTTTTTTTTTTTTCTATATTCCAACTTACTTCCTCTCGGGCATAGGCTGAGAGCCTTAACATTCACCGCTTTACAATGAACAGTGAAGCCTGTGAGGTCTTGTTCCAGTCTAGGGAGTGAGACATGTGAAGCACGTAGAGTACAACGAGCACCTGCCATCTTGCCTTCACATGAGGCACGGTGCTCACTCATGGCCCGAAACGACCCCATCTCTGAAGCCACCTCATTCCCATGCTTCACTGTCTCACCACCTACACTCGGACTCTCACACTTACACATACACAACGCCACCTGTTGAGCAGATAACTCACCAGGCATTGCACCCCTATAGCATATTTTGAATATGGGAATATTCATACAGTGCTATTTAATCAGGGAACAATGAGGGTATTTTATTGACGTTTCGGTGGGCTTGTGGTAATGCACTGATACTAGGTACAGCACAAATTCCATCCCAATAATATCTTCCCATTGATACATCGGGATTTGAACCCGGGACCTTTGGATTACCAGGCCAGTGGCAAGACCACTCCACCACACCTCCCCTTATATCCATATGCGCCTATTTTACGTTTAATATGAAGATAGTAACATGTTACAACAATAAAACAAGTGGAAAAAGTGTTTGGTTGGTCAAATCGCGAAATGAAAGCGAGTTTCATTCATCAAGTGTGAGCCAGCCGCTCTACATCCTCCCCTCTCGTAGCCTGGAGAGACACTGCGGCTTCTCTCTGTATCTCCCGTTATTTCCACGCTTTGACACACAGATGACCACGCCCTGCTAGCAACTCGCTAATGATAGCACGAAAATATACCTAAGAATAAGGGAATAACAGGAAAAATTGGTGATAATTGAGGGGGGGGGGGGGGGGGGATGTGGAGGAGTGATATGTGGCATGGCCGAGGGGCAAAACAAAAAAGAAAAAAATCAAGTGCTAGTGGGGTGTTTTAAATGTTTTTTTTTTAGGCCTAGGATCATAAGAGTCTCCACGCAGTCACCCAGTAATACTCATAAGAGTCTCCCGGCAGTTCCCGGGTTAATATATAAAGTTTAAGCATTTTCAGTTAATTTAAGGCAGATAGAAAACAAAATGTTACTGCAAAACAAAAAATTCTCGAATGAATGCTAGGATTTTTTTTTTTATATATATATATATAAATAATCGCTCAGCTGATTGCTGCGTGGTGAAGAGAGGTACGAGGGAAGACACTTTAGGTAAGAAATGTTTCTGGTTTGTGGCATTTCTTGTACGATTACCATGATGTCTTATTATCTATTCAACTCTAAAATAATTTGCAGGCATTGTGTAAACATAATAATGTCACTAAGCCTTAATTAACCCGGGAACTGCGGGAAGACTTAAGAGTTCCCCCGGCGGACTGCGGGAAGACTTAAGAGTCAGAGAAAGTAAAAATCAATTTTAAACATAAAAAAAAAAAAAAAAAAAAAAAAATTTGCCCCTGGGCCATGCAAAATATCACTCCTCTACCTCCCCTCCTTCCCCACTTTCCTCCCCTCCTTCAGTTATCACCTATTTTCCCTGTTATTCCCTTATTCTGAGGTATGTTTTCGTGCTAACATTAGCGAGTTGCAAGCAGGGCATTGTCATCACTGTTAGCAAGCGAGTGCAAGAGAGAGAGAGAGAGAGTATCGATCGACAGTGTCTCAGTGGCCTTGGGGGAAATTGGCAGGAAAGGAGGTTGCCTCACCCATACATTATGTAACTTGCGGCCTGTATCGCCGATTTTGACCATCCAAACGCTGTTTTCACTCGTTTTATTGTTGTAACAGGTTAATACCTTTATAATCAACCTATAATAGGCGCATATGGATAAGTATTAATGCTATTTATGGTAAAATGAATATTTTAGTGATGGAAACAGCTCAAATACGTCAGCACAGGCAGACGTTTCTAATTACCCACATGCGCAGTTCAGAGGTTAAAGAGATTATACAGTACACCATATCAATACAATATAATTATAGCCTAATATCCTGCAAGTACTGTACATTACTATATTCATAACTTAAGTGAATCAATAAAGCTCTCCCTTCAACCCTCTCTTAGATTATGCAGTAGTAATTTTTGTATGTAAAGGAAATTCCTCTGATTATGTTTTATAAGATTTCTTTGGTTCAGTTTCAATTATGCGAATTAGCTTCTAATTTCCAAAATGTCTTTAGTTTTTTTTTATTATCTATATTGTAACTAGTGATCAAGTGAATAAAGCTGTACTACCAATTATATTTCGATATTATACATATCCACTGGACCTCTATTGTATTATTTATATGTACTTGTAATGAGCTCAGATTGTAAAGTCAGTGAAAATATGTTAGCCTAAAACAGACCGGACCCTTGGACCCAGATTGCATGTTGGTCAGGAACAACTTCAGTCACTAGGTATGCTCAATGTCTCTGACAGGGCCAAACAAATCAGGCTCACTAATGCCTTCAAGATATTCTATGACAGAGCTCCAGAGTAGGCCTATCTAAAGAGTGATTTTGTTAAAGCAAATGAGAGGAGTGGTCATAATACGAGAAATAGGATGTTTTATTTTACGGTTCCGAGAATCCAAGGACAGGGTAAGCAAACATTCTTCTTCACTGCCATCAAAGACTGGAACGACCTACCCCAGTCGGTCTGTGAAAAGAGAACACTGTATTCCTTCAGACGTAGCCTGAAGGAGCACCTGAACCGGACAGCTGCGAGAAGGGAGCACCAAGCTTATGTCTACTACTAAATACGACATAAGAGATAGGCAAAACAAATTTAAATGATTACTGATTACGGATTACTGATATAAACTATAGGATGTAAGGTATCTTAAAATAACCCCCTAGAAATACTTTCTCAAATGTATCTATTTCTTTTATCCTCCCCAGTTCCCCAGCTAACCTAATCCCACAAGGACCCCAATGGAAATACGCCTAACGGCCTTATTGGGCTATCCTTAGTTGGAATTATGCAAGGCTGGTACATGTCATATTTGTAACATATTATGTGGTACCAACTCTGTAAAATGCTAACTAAATAAATATTATCAACTCTGCGTAAGCAGAGTTTGGTATGCCCCCCCCCCCCCCCCCCCCCCGTATAGTGGGTACCACTGGAAAAAAAAATCTGTCGTCGTCGTCGTTGTCGTCGTCCGTCAGTCTCGAAACTCCTCCTTGACCGTTGGACGGATTTTCACCAAATTTCACACAAATATTTGTTGCATGAATGCGAACGTCAGTCAAAAAAGATTTTTTGAATTTGTGCAATAGTTATGATTTTAGGTCCAAAATATGGTTTTACCCCCCACCCGTGAATGCGTTCTTAGTGTGTGAGCGAAGAGGCTCAGACACTAAGAACGCATTCACTAATTTTTTCGAGAGAGCCAAAAGTGCATTCATTGCTGGGGGCGAAAACATCTCGCTCCGTATTTGCTAGGTTAAGTTAGTTTAGTTGGCATTAGAAGTGGTAGTAATAGTGGGATTGATGGTGATAGTAGTGATGATGGTTGTATTTGTATTGATGATGATGACAGTAGTAGATATGATGGTGACAGAGTGGTTCCATGTTTGCTAAACATAATTATGTTAAGGTTTTGTGAGGAGCAAGGTTTAATTTTGTCCTCCAAAAACCTGTTTCCAGAAAATAGCTATACATATGTTAGTGAAGCATGGGAGACCAGGTCGTGGCTTGATCATGCAATCTCTAGCTCTGACTTTCATGACTCTATCTCAGAAATGGCCATAAGATACGACATTACGGATGACGACCACATACCTATAGAATTAACAATCCAAATTAATAAAGCACCGGAAATAACAGAAACTAGCAATAGCATCAAGGCAAAAGTTCCATGGAATGTAATCTCAAATGAAGAGTGCCAAATGTACTGTGATAAAACCAAGGACTTATTAAATAGGGTGCAATATGATGGTAATGGTGTAGCACAATGCAGGGATCCAAAATGTAGTGATGCACAACACAGAAAGGACATTATTAAATTTTACAATAGTATAATAGATTCTTTATCAAAAGTGGGGGAAAGTATTTTTAGTAGCCGTACATATAAGTCCTCATTCAAAAAGCCAGGTTGGCAAGACTATGTGGCTGACCTGTATCAGGCCTCCAGAGATGCTAGGTCTCATTGGCTTGAAGTAGGTCAGCCTAGACAGGGGCCTATTAAAATGCCCCCAGAACGAGAAGCCCACCACAGCAAATGTCCCAGAACGAGAAGCCCACCACAGAAGCCACGAACGAACACCACACAGAAACACCAAAGGAAAGGTCCACAGAACGAAAGGACCAGCTGACCGAGCCAGCCCTTTCAGACAGGCCCAAGCCCGCAGGGCTAAGCAGCTCCTGGCTACACCCATTTACCTTTTCTAAACTGACCATTTTCCACACCTCACGTACACTAACCCCCTCGTGTCCTACACTCCTAACTACAAAGATGATGAACAGGAATATACATTCATATTAAAAACACCCATGCCCTGTCCCGACGTTGAGCCAATGCCAACACATCAGACAGCCATAATTATATCTATGTATGTTCTTACATCCGAGAAGTAGATGTTATATATCTTAGAAGTTAAAACACCCACGCTTGTCCCTAGACCTCGTATATCATTTTCCATGACGAGTATAGATATATGTAACCCGTGCTCAGTCGCCCCTTGCATTGTTCCTCTAGTAACTAAGTATTAATATTAACATTCCCTAACATCTTGTCTTGCCAGACTAAGCTTCTGAAGACCCATCGCCCCATAAATCTATGTATGCAATCCTTAGGTTAAGTATTTTTATCCGCCATTGTGTTCACCTTTTTCCATTTACTTTCCACAATTGTCATACGTCTTCCCCTTGCCTCCTTCGTATCCACAGCCCACACTACGCCAATTTACTTCGTGTCTTACACCTCTTACCCCAACCAGAGATTGTATAAGATAACCTGGTTACCAGTATCTGTCATAAGTACCCCGAAACAATAACTAAGTACCCCTACGAACTGCCGCTGTTGTTGGTATTTATATTTAATAGAAAACGCAGTTCCCAGGGCCAACTAATAGTATCCATAACCCTCGGACTGATCACATAACTCTATCTTTTCCAGACTCATATACCACACCATAGTTGCATTCCCCGGTAGCATATTTTGGCTAACGTATTCTACTGCCTTTTCAAACTTCCATATCAATTGTAGCCTAATGCCACCCCCACGCCCAGGGACCTTAGGGGCAAAATTTCCCTGTAGCCCTTGAACTCTCCCCCCTCTCATTAAGAATTCCCGCGCTTCTCGACTCTTGTCCGACCTAGCCTCTCTCTCATACCTCTTGAAGATCCTTGAATTGTCCGTTGCTAACGCTCTCCAACCTTTTATATATATACTCCTATCCAGCCTACCTTCACTTAGTAGGCCAGAACAACATTAGAACTTTACTAGCCCCTTGCATGCCACCTATTCTCTTACAACACATTCACAACCCTGCACCCAATGGTCGTCGGTGCGAGGCTAGCCGCCCCGCCAGTAACTAACTTCTATTGCCATACTTCCAGATAAATGTGGCAGAGTTAGCAACCCAGTCTCCACCACATCCAGCAAACCCTACAATTAACAACCAGCCGAGTAAAACCAGCTAGCTAAGGCACCTTCGGTTTTGGTATTAAAGACACCCACATCTGTCTCATACACAGAGGGTTATTACAAACACTGGTGATATGGCAAGCCCCTAGCCACAGCCGCCGGACGACTATCACAGAGAGAGGGCGCCCAGCTCCCCCTTTTTGCCCACCCGAGGAGGGAGACCCCCACCCCCGCGGAGGTATACCTGGCCCCTGTTTTGACTTTCGAGTCATTGCCAGGTAGCACAGGAATTCTTCCTATCAATGAACTAACCATGAATGACTAACACCTTTACTAACCTCTATTAACTCACAATAAACCATTTACCTTTCTTGCATGCTCTGATCACTAAATTAGCACCTCAGCTATACCATAGAATGAAGATTGAACAATCTAGAGAGACACTCCTATCACAGCTGTCCCCATCCTCCTCGCAAAGTAGATCCAGTCTCTCTCCCCTAAATACGTCCAGTATAGCCAAAATAGTACCTCTTACTAAGGCTCAGTTATATGAAAATATAAAGGCTTCCTATAGCCCTGTGCCACAACAGTAAATACCATCTTACCTAGTCTCCATTTCTATTGAGAGCTCAATTAAGTCCATAAGACTCGAGATCCCTACTGTCTACAGGGTCCAGAACCGAGCCTATAAATCTAACTCCCGCCCCCAGTCAAATCAGTTGAATGCTAGACACCAACCAGGGGTCACTATACCCTGCAGTTAACTTCTAGCTCTGCCCTTGTGTTGTTCCGGAGTGAGATCCCAGAGCTGGCAGACTCCGTGGCAGATTTGGATAGAAGGACCTGCCCACGTATTTAAGAACTTCACACATATAATAATAATAATAATAATAATAGTTCTTAAAGCTAGCACATGCTAAGCTAGCTAAGGATAGCTCAATAAGGCCGATTAGGCGTATTTCCATTGGGGTCCTGTACTACTACCCCATCCCTTTGCTCATGAGGGATGGTAACGACTCAGTGCTTGTGAAAAATCTTTAATGCGCCGAGCGTGGGCGCGAACCCGGGCCTTCTGGGTGGAAGTCCGAGACGCTAGTCACTACACCAAGCGAGCCGCTTGGCCCCCCTGGACGGCCGCGGAACCAGTCGTTAGCCCCCAACATCATGGACGCAAGATAACCAGGACCAGACCCATCAGATACTACCCAAGATTCTCTTTAGCAGTACTACATATTACTGTGCTGTTTAGAGATTCACTAATTAATATTTCTGCGAAGTGGCTAAGACCTTGCCCAGTGTAATTCATACTTAACCATTCCATTTGGGACGTACTAAGCGATCAGTGCTCTTTAATTAACAGGCGACCTTGACTCTCGTAATTACCTTATTCAGACATTAAAACTCTAGTGATATCTAACGTTCGCCCACTGATTTGCGTTCTATGTATTTCTGAAACAAGGATATAAAACTTAGATCAGTACCCCCTGAGGTTACTAGAATTCCCGTGCTCTAAAATATGCGTGTCTAATCTAGTCTGTGAACTACTACTTGTGCACCAGAGCTATCAGTAATAAATCTAACAGTGAATATGAATCTATAAGTAACATTGATGGTCTTCGGTATATAAACCTGTTAAATCAAAGCCAGTGATCAGAAGATTAATACCTGAACGTTGGAAGTGGGAGACTAGGCTCCATCCAGATCCACTTATGCTAGTGTTGTTCGATTCTATTATATTGTCTTACACAAGTATTCTGCAGTGGTATATCAATAAACGTGATCGTGTAACTTGCTACCATGTGTTTCTTTGTGTTCTCTATTCCTCATATCTTGTATTGTGCATGCAGCCTTATATACCCAGTCAATTAGAACTCACATTACCCAAGTTAAACCTGTAGAAAAACAGGGCATAACATTGGCGGCAGCGGTGGTTCTTGATTCGGATAAAAGGTTGCATTACACTGCAAGTTTGGAACAGTAGAAGCATGGCAACATCGCAAAATTGGCAGCCACTCACACACATTCCCAAGTATGATGTAAACACGTATGATATTGCCACTTACTTAGACATAATAAAACCAGTGTTAGATGTGGCACTTCAAAATGACCGCGAAAAAATCGCCGTTGCATTATTGCACATTATGCAGTTGGGAAAAGCCGTTTCCCAAATTGCTAAACAGGTAACGCCAGAGAGTACCTGGAACCAGTTTCGATCCCTCGTGATCCGGACCTTAGGGCCACTTTTGGGTTCCCTCATCTCCCCCAAAATAATAAACATCGACGAGATCAAGTATGAAGGGGATATAAATGTGACCCTCATACAACTCTACAGATACGTGAGGACCACGTATAGCTATGAAGATTACGACCAACAAAATGAACTCTTATTCACCGCATTGCTAAACATCCTCCCACCCCACATCACCGCCCATCTCGACCCGTATGGCTTATTCGAAGAACATATGCTCTCCATCAGAGAAGAATGCCTACGCAGTTCGATGAATCCCCTATCCAACCCTTCAGCCCCTATCCAAGACTCCGTGCACCCTTCCAAAATGACTTCCGGTGAAAGTCCAACCCCAGTGCACTCTTCCTTGCCTCTATCCTCTCTGACCATCCCTAACTCTTCCCCCACCAACCCTCCGCAGCCCCCCCAACAAGCCCCGTATTCTAGCTATGCCTACCTATGTAGGCCTACCACAACATATTTTCCCCATGACCCCAGAAATGTTCAGCTATCCCCCCACCAACAAAATTTCCCTTGTGACAGTTTTCCGTCGGTAGCTTGTGACAGTTTTCAGTCGGTAGCTCCCTTCCACCCCCACACAGTTCACACCCCTAGAAAACTTCGAAACCCCACACTCGACTCGCCCTCTCATGTCAAACAAACTCACCAGTCCCAGATAACCTCTAACCAGACCGAGACTGCCACCAAGAAAATTCCCCAAACTCGTCCTGTTAATGTCAAACAAACCCACCAACCCCAGATAACCGCTAACCAGACCGTGACTGCCACCAAGAAGATTCCCAAAATTCGTCCTGTTAACAACCCCAAATCAATACATCAGTCCTCTACCAATAACCCCTGTTCTACACCTAACTCTTCCTCCACCAACCCTCCGCAGCCCCCCCAACAAGCCCCGTATTCTAGCTATGCCTACCTATGTAGGCCTACCACAACATATTTTCCCCATGACCCCAGAAATGTTCAGCTATCCCCCCACCAACAAAATTTCCCTTGTGACAGTTTTCCGTCGGTAGCTTGTGACAGTTTTCAGTCAGTAGCCCCCTTCCACCCCCACACAATTCACACCCCTAGAAAACTTCGAAACCCCACACTTGACTCGCCCTCTCATGTCAAACAAACTCACCAGTCCCAGATAACCTCTAACCAGACCGAGACTGCCACCAAGAAAATTCCCCAAACTCGTCCTGTTAACAACCCCAAATCAGTACATCACTCCTCCCTCAATAACCCATGTCCTATGCCTAACTCTGCCCCCACTAATCCTCCCCAGTCCCACATAACCTTTAACCAGACAGAGACTGACACCAAGAAAATTCCCCAAATTCGTCCTGTTAACAACCCCAAATCAATACATCAGTCCTCTACCAATAACCCCTGTTCTACACCTAACTCTTCCCCCACCAACCCGCCGCAGTCCCCCAACAAATCCCGTTTCCTAACTCGCTCACCTCTCACCACCCTGACCCTCCCACACGCACCGTTAATCCTCCCCTCACGCGTGACGACCTAGGGACCCAACTATGTTCCCCCCCTTCCCCCAGAAATACTCAGCTATTCCCCCACCAACAAAATCTCCCTTGTGACCGTTTTCCGTCAGTAGCTCCCTTCCACCCCCCCACAATTCACACCCCTAATAAACTTCAAAACCCCACACTTGACTCACCCCCTCATGACAGACAAACCCACCAACCCCAGATAACCTCTAAACAAACCGTCACTGCCACCGACACACCCCACCACTCTGATCCTCCCACACGCGCCGTTAATCCTCCCCTCACGCGTGACGACCTAGGGACCCAACCATGTTCCCCCCCTTCCCCCAGAAATACTCAGCTATTCCCCCACCAACAAAATCTCCCTTGTGACAGTTTTCCGTCGGTAGCTCCCTTCCACCCCCCCACAATTCACACCCCTAATAAACTTCAAAACCCCACACTTGACTCACCCCCTCATGACAGACAAACCCACCAACCCCAGATAACCTCTAAGCAAACCGTCACTGCCACCGACACACCCCACCACTCTGATCCTCCCACACGCGCCGTTAATCCCCCCCTCACGCGTGACCCCGACCAAAGTGATTTCCCCCCCCTCATGCGTACCGAACACCTGCTCACCAGTCGGTCCCCCCCCATCATGAGCCCAGCTAAACTTTCAACCTCCCCCTCTTCACCGTTACCCCACCCGCCCCAAATTCCCCCCCCAAAGATCCCGCTCGACAAAATACCACTCCCATCCCAATCCAACCACAAAACTTTTTCCACCTTGGCTAAACCCAAAATACTCTCTCTCTCGCCCCAAACAACATAATCAATCTCTCAACTTCAACCACTCCTCGAAATCCCATCCATGTCTCTCCCGGAAATAAAATCAGTCTAAATTCAACCCCTCTCAAACCACAACCCTGCCTGCCCAGACCCCCCCCCCCCCCCACCATCTCCCTATCAAATCCCCACACACCAAACTTCCAAACCACCCGATCATAGTAAACTCTCAACCTTCAGCCTTACTCACCCTTCCCCAAACCCCACTCACGACCACAACTCTCTACACAATTCAACCCCTCCCCAGCACCAACCTCTTCCGCAACAACAACCCCGACTCGACCTGCCCGTTTCATCTTTAAAACCCCCCTATCACTACCCCCGACCGAAACCACTTAGACCCCCCTCCAAAACTGGCCCCGGGCCAGCTCGCCCCCAGACCCACATTCCTAACGACAAGAACTAACGGTATATCCACCCCGCCCTTCCAAAGTGAAAGTGAACCACCACCCCTATTACCAGACCGTCACCCAGACTAACGGCGACCCTAAATACCCCCCCCCCCCCCCCCCTGATGATGATGAGGACATTATTGTACTAAATTGTTTTAAATGTTTTCAATTCCTAAGCGATTGGGCATGATTCTATAAATTTACATGTTTTCCATATACTGTATATATTTTTTTTTCCCCTTAGTCATACTACTTTTCTTGTTACCTACGCTTTTCTGACTATCTTTTAAATTTGCTTTATACATTGTTAAACACTTTACCTCTTCTTAATTTCCTGTGTTCTTAATTATCTGCCCTTTCTTAAATTTACATGTTTTCCATATACTGTATATATTATTTTTTCCCTTAGTCATACTACTTTTCTTGTTAACCTACATTTTTCTGACTATGCTTCTTTTTACTTCACCCTTGAGGCTCGAGGACGAGCCTATAATGAAGGAGAGGGAAGTAAAATGCCCCAGAACGAGAAGCCCACCACAGCAAATGCCCCAGAACGAGAAGCCCACCACAGAAGCCACAAACGAACACCACACAGAAACACCAAAGGAAAGGTCCACAGAACGAAAGGACCAGCTGACCGAGCCAGCCCTTTCAGACAGGCCCAAGCCCGCAGGGCTAAGCAGCTCCTGGCTACACCCATTTACCTTTTCTGTAATGCCCTCGAAAATGTCCCGCACCCACAATAATACTAACCCGAGTTGACGTCAGGTATAGCGTAAAATAGTCGGAGATGGTAAGTCCAATAAACTCATCACGTGATAACACCACGAGACTATCACCTGGTTCTTAAAAATCGGACTAAGGTTGCTATACTTTTAGTACGTCCGTGGTAGTACAGTGGGTTAGCGCGCGGGCCTGGTGGTGATGGTTGGGTCACTAACCAGGGTTCGAACCCCACCCAAGGCATCTCAAAACCTGTGGGTTTTTAGGGGGGTTAAATTCCCTTCAGAGGTTCGTACCCCGCGCCAGGTACCAGGAAAAGTTGATCCTAAAGGTAGCCTGGGGATATTTCAGGAGACCATGAATTCCCTTCACACCCAGCATTTCATTGGTGGCAGCTAGGGAACGTGACCAGGTAGCTACGTGGAGCACCCGTCACGCGAACCCTATACCAACAATATTGAGATTGCTGAGGTAATACAGCTACGATACCTTACGACCTTAAAATAGGCTAGGGACTAGCCTAGTTAAAGAAGGATGTAATGTAATGCCCTCGAAAATGTCCCGCACCCACAATAATACTAACCCGAGTTGACGTCAGGTATAGCGTAAAATAGTCGGAGATGGTAAGTCCAATAAACTCATCACGTGATAACACCACGAGACTATCACCTGGTTCTTAAAAATCGGACTAAGGTTGCTATACTTTTAGTACGTCCGTGGTAGTACAGTGGGTTAGCGCGCGGGCCTGGTGGTGATGGTTGGGTCACTAACCAGGGTTCGAACCCCACCCAAGGCATCTCAAAACCTATGGGTTTTTAGGGGGGTTAAATTCCCTTCAGAGGTTCGTACCCCGCGCCAGGTACCAGGAAAAGTTGATCCTAAAGGTAGCCTGGGGATATTTCAGGAGACCATGAATTCCCTTCACACCCAGCATTTCATTTTCTAAACTGACCATTTTCCACACCTCACGTACACTAACCCCCTCGTGTCCTACACTCCTAACTACAAAGATGATGAACAGGAATATACATTCATATTAAAAACACCCATGCCCTGTCCCGACGTTGAGCCAATGCCAACACATCAGACAGCCATAATTATATCTATGTATGTTCTTACATCCGAGAAGTAGATGTTATATATCTTAGAAGTTAAAACACCCACGCTTGTCCCTAGACCTCGTATATCATTTTCCATGACGAGTATAGATATATGTAACCCGTGCTCAGTCGCCCCTTGCATTGTTCCTCTAGTAACTAAGTATTAATATTAACATTCCCTAACATCTTGTCTTGCCAGACTAAGCTTCTGAAGACCCATCGCCCCATAAATCTATGTATGCAATCCTTAGGTTAAGTATTTTTATCCGCCATTGTGTTCACCTTTTTCCATTTACTTTCCACAATTGTCATACGTCTTCCCCTTGCCTCCTTCGTATCCACAGCCCACACTACGCCAATTTACTTCGTGTCTTACACCTCTTACCCCAACCAGAGATTGTATAAGATAACCTGGTTACCAGTATCTGTCATAAGTACCCCGAAACAATAACTAAGTACCCCTACGAACTGCCGCTGTTGTTGGTATTTATATTTAATAGAAAACGCAGTTCCCAGGACCAACTAATAGTATCCATAACCCTCGGACTGATCACATAACTCTATCTTTTCCAGACTCGTATACCACACCATAGTTGCATTCCCCGGTAGCATATTTTGGCTAACGTATTCTACTGCCTTTTCAAACTTCCATATCAATTGTAGCCTAATGCCACCCCCACGCCCAGGGACCTTAGGGGCAAAATTTCCCTGTAGCCCTTGAACTCTCCCCCCCTCTCATTAAGAATTCCCGCGCTTCTCGACTCTTGTCCGACCTAGCCTCTCTCTCATACCTCTTGAAGATCCTTGAATTGTCCGTTGCTAACGCTCTCCAACCTTTTATATATATATACTCCTATCCAGCCTACCTTCACTTAGTAGGCCAGAACAACATTAGAACTTTACTAGCCCCTTGCATGCCATCTATTCTCTTACAACACATTCACAACCCTGCACCCAATGGTCGTCGGTGCGAGGCTAGCCGCCCCGCCAGTAACTAACTTCTGTTGCCATACTTCCAGATAAATGTGGCAGAGTTAGCAACCCAGTCTCCACCACATCCAGCAAACCCTACAATTAACAACCAGCCGAGTAAAACCAGCTAGCTAAGGCACCTTCGGTTTTGGTATTAAAGACACCCACATCTGTCTCATACACAGAGGGTTATTACAAACACTGGTGATATGGCAAGCCCCTAGCCACAGCCGCCGGACGACTATCACAGAGAGAGGGCGCCCAGCTCCCCCTTTTTGCCCACCCGAGGAGGGAGACCCCCACCCCCGCGGAGGTATACCTGGCCCCTGTTTTGACTTTCGAGTCATTGCCAGGTAGCACAGGAATTCTTCCTATCAATGAACTAACCATGAATGACTAACACCTTTACTAACCTCTATTAACTCACAATAAACCATTTACCTTTCTTGCATGCTCTGATCACTAAATTAGCACCTCAGCTATACCATAGAATGAAGATTGAACAATCTAGAGAGACGCTCCTATCACAGCTGGCCCCATCCTCCTCGCAAAGTAGATCCAGTCTCTCTCCCCTAAATACGTCCAGTATAGCCAAAATAGTACCTCTTACTAAGGCTCAGTTATATGAAAATATAAAGGCTTCCTATAGCCCTGTGCCACAACAGTAAATACCATCTTACCTAGTCTCCATTTCTATTGAGAGCTCAATTAAGTCCATAAGACTCGAGTTCCCTACTGTCTACAGGGTCCAGAACCGAGCCTATAAATCTAACTCCCGCCCCCAGTCAAATCAGTTGAAAGCTAGACACCAACCAGGGGTCACTACCCTGCAGTTAACTTCTAGCTCTGCCCTTGTGTTGTTCCGGAGTGAGATCCCAGAGCCGGCAGACTCCGTGGCAGATTTGGATAGAAGGACCTGCCCACGTATTTAAGAACTTCACACATATGGCCCCCCTGGACGGCCGCGGAACCAGTCATTAGCCCCCAACATCATGGACGCAAGATAACCAGGACCAGACCCATCAGATACTACCCAAGATTCTCTTTAGCAGTACTACATATTACTGTGCTGTTTAGAGATTCACTAATTAATATTTCTGCGAAGTGGCTAAGACCTTGCCCAGTGTAATTCATACTTAACCATTCCATTTGGGACGTACTAAGCGATCAGTGCTCTTTAATTAACAGGCGACCTTGACTCTCGTAATTACCTTATTCAGACATTAAAACTCTAGTGATATCTAACGTTCGCCCACTGATTTGCGTTCTATGTATTTCTGAAACAAGGATATAAAACTTAGATCAGTACCCCCTGAGGTTACTAGAATTCCCGTGCTCTAAAATACGCGTGTCTAATCTAGTCTGTGAACTACTACTTGTGCACCAGAGCTACCAGTAATAAATCTAACAGTGAATATGAATCTGTAAGTAACATTGATGGTCTTCGGTATATAAACCTGTTAAATCAAAGCCAGTGATCAGAAGATTAATACCTGAACGTTGGAAGTGGGAGACTAGGCTCCATCCAGATCCACTTATGCTAGTGTTGTTCGATTCTATTATATTGTCTTACACAAGTATTCTGCAGTGGTATATCAATAAACGTGATCGTGTAACTTGCTACCATGTGTTTCTTTGTGTTCTCTATTCCTCATATCTTGTATTGTGCATGCAGCCTTATATACCCAGTCAATTAGAACTCACATTACCCAAGTTAAACCTGTAGAAAAACAGGGCATAACACCTATATTTGAACTTCACAAAAGAGCAAAGGCTAGGACCAAATATGCCATTAGATTTATTAAGCAAAATGAAAACCAATTAAGGAAGGAAGCCCTTGCAAAGAGTCTGGCAGAAAAGGATACTAACTGTTTTTGGAAGGACATCAGATCCATGCAAAATTGTAACACACCATTACCTGTCAGTGTTGAGGGGGTTCCGGGTGAAGAGAACATTGCTGACTTATGGAAAACTCATTTTAAGGAACTACTTAACAGTGTAAACCAAAGGTCTACTAATGGTGCAATTCAATATGTGAAAGATAGTAATTATGAAGACATTAATGAAATGCTAGGTTTTTCCAGGTTAAATAGGAATGGGAATTATCCCCAGGCTACCTTTAGGATCAACCTTTCCTGGTACCTGGCGCGGGGTACGAACCTCTGAAGGGAATTTAACCCCCCTAAAAACCCACAGGTTTTGAGATGCCTTGGGTGGGGTTCGAACCCTGGTTAGTGACGCACCACCATCACCACCAGGCCCGCGCGCTAACCCACTGTACTACCACGGACGTACAAAAGTATAGCAACCTTAGTCCGATTTTTAAGAACCACGGTGATGGTCTCTCGAGATGAGTTTATTGGACTTACCATCTACGACTATTTTCGAACCACGGTGATAGTCTCTCGAGACGAGTTTATTGGACTTACCATCTACGACTATTTTACGCTATACCTGACGTCAACTCGGGTTAGTATTATTGTGGGTGCGGGACATTTTCGAGGGCATTACACCACATTCCTTTTTAGTTAGGCTAGTCCCTAGCCTCGTAAGGTCGTAGGGTATCGTAGCCTTTTTACCTTAGCCATCTCAATTCTTGGTATAGGGTTCGCGTGACGGATGCTCCACGTAGCTACCTGGTCACGTTCCCTAGCTGCCACCAATGAAATGCTAGGTTTTTCCAGGTTAAATAGGAATGGGAATTATCCCCAGGCTACCTTTAGGATCAACCTTTCCTGGTACCTGGCGCGGGTACGAACCTCTGAAGGGAATTTAACCCCCCTAAAAACCCACAGGTTTTGAGATGCCTTGGGTGGGGTTCGAACCCTGGTTAGTGACGCACCACCATCACCACCAGGCCCGCGCGCTAACCCACTGTACTACCACGGACGTACAAAAGTATAGCAACCTTAGTCCGATTTTTAAGAACCAGGTGATAGTCTCGTGGTGTTATCACGTGATGAGTTTATTGGACTTACCATCTCCGACTATTTTACGCTATACCTGACGTCAACTCGGGTTAGTATTATTGTGGGTGCGGGACATTTTCGAGGGCATTACAATTAAAGTGACTGAAAGTGATCTTGAGAATGCCATAAGAAAACTTAACCTAAATAAAGCTTGTGGGCTGGATGGTATATATGCAGAACATCTTAAATATGCAGATAAGTTGTTAATAGATAAACTTAGTTCTTGCATCACCAGTCTATTTACGCATGGTGTCCTGCAGGAGTCTATGATATCCGTAATACTTGTTCCTGTCATTAAAGATAAATCAGGTAAAATTACAGCTAAAGACAACTACCGCCCAGTAGCACTTGCTAGTGTGGTGAGTAAGGTAGTTGAAATGATAATGCTAGAAAGAATGTCTGCATATATTGTCACCAGCAGCAATCAGTTTGGCTTTAAGAAAAATCACGGCACAGACCAGTGCATATATGTGCTGAAAGAAGTGATTGATACATACAACAAACTAAATAGCTCAATTTTCTCTTGTTTTCTGGATGCAAGTAAGGCTTTTGATAGGGTGTGTCACAAAACCTTATTTGAAAAATTAGTTAACAGGGGAGTGCCTAGCTATATTGTTAGGATACTTATTTTCTGGTATGCTAATCAAAAAATGTGTGTAAGATGGGGCAACATCCTGTCAGGCTCTTTCGCCGTAACCAATGGTGTTAGGCAGGGGGGGATATTGTCTCCGTATCTTTTCAACGTCTACATGGATGATCTTAGTCTGGAGCTGAACAAGACTCGCATTGGGTGCTGTATTGGCAGCACCATTGTAAATCATCACATGTATGCTGATGACCTAGCCTTAATCGCGCCCTTTGGAGCAGGACTGGATAAATTATTAAGAGTATGTGAAAAATTTGGAATCGAACATTCAGTCAAATTTAATCCTATAAAGAGCAATATCATATTTAAATCTAACCTTCTATTGAAATCAAAGCTACCTAAATTCCATTTGTATGAAGAAATTATAGAAGAAGTAAGTAAAGTATCTAGGACACTATATTTCAAGTGATCGCTCAAATGATGAGGATATGGGTCGTCAGCGAAGGCAACTTTACATGCAGGGAAATTCAATATTAAGAACATTTTATATGTGCACATGGGATACAAAAATAACATTGTTCAACTCCTACTGCTCACCAATGTATACAGCACAACTATGGTGGAACTATAAGAAAATGACAGTGAATAGACTAAGTATCTCATATCACAATATCATGAAAATGTTTCTGGGGCTCTCAAAATATGAGAGTACAAGTACGCTATGTGCCTATATGAACTTACACTGTTACCAATCACTCATTAGAAAGCTAACATATAAATTCATTCAGCGCCTTAACACTTCTGAGAACAGGATCATTAAAATGCTACAAACTCCAAGCATAGTGTACACCTCCAGGATCCAGGCACACTGGAGGAAGTTGCTCTATATTTAACCTTAAGTAATGATTTCAGGTCTGCTACTCTACAGAATTAGCATACCGGTACTGAACCTCATAGTGCAGTACAGTACCGATATTCCTATACTGTACTGTAGCAACATACTGTACCGGAAGCTAAATGATGTGAGGCATGGTACTGTACACAATTAGGACAGTGGTTTTGGTAACACAGTAGTTTGATGACCACTGTTTTTGGTTGAGGCAGTGCTGTGAACTACATGATAGCATGGTTCCGGTGGTTCCATGGTACATGGTTCCGGCAAGATGGCGGGAGGGATGAAGGGTGCGGGCGTAGCCCTCTCTCTATGTATCATCCTTCTCAACATCCAGAGGGGCTGTGCTGATATACAGGTGCAGAGGGGACCGGTAGTGTACCAGGTCAACACTAAACAAGTATTGAGGGACCTCGTCACACAGAAATCACACACGAGTGAAATTTCTGTCACCATTCCTGCCTGGTCTATTTCATATATCGGGAAGACGCCGCGACTGGGCAAATACTCTGGCACAACCTCGCTACAACACCTATTGTGCTACACTCTAATTAGCTGCGGAGATGTAGAGACCAACCCCGGCCCTAGTTCAACGTTGAAGAAACCTCACCACCAAACAAGTAAGGCAGACACCGACATTTCAACAGTCCCTAGCAGTAAAATTCGCTATAACAAACTGGGCCAGCAGGCACCCAAGTCTCCCGTCACGCTCCAACTCACAACCAAGACCGCAGGGCAACCGCCAGCACAGTGCCAACATTCTACCTACTCAACATTACCCTCAACTGTATCATCACTACCACAGATATCGGTGACCCAAGTAACACAACATGCAACCAGAACACCCAAACAAACAGGAAGCTCTAGCAAACACATCGACAATGAAGTAACAGCAACAACGGCCAAGAACAAGGACATAAAACAACAAATACAGGTAGGGGTGGGAGGGGGGCAAGGGGGAGCCACAACCTGTCCTCATCTCACGCGCTCACACACCATCAGCCGCTCACGGCGCACAGCTGATCACCACACCGCCAGACGTACGATGAACAGTAACAGGAAAATATGTATAGTGTGCGATATTGGATTCAACAAAAGGAGTACAACGTCACAATGTAGTAGTTGTAATGAAACAGTACACAATCGATGTACTTACATTACTAGCAGAAAAGAAGTGGAATGCGATAAATGTAGGGAAATAGCTATTAAGGGTCCTAAAATCATTTGTGAAATATGTGAATCACTCATAACAAGAAAACAAAGGATCATAAACTGTGTTAAGTGTAAAACTGTAGCTCACATGAAGTGCATCTCTAAGAAGACCAACAGTGAAGAACGGGAATTCCTATGCAACATATGTGCCTTGCATTCATTACCGAATATTAATGTAAATGAACCAATTAGTATTAACAACTCAGAATCCAGCCAGGACACATTCAAAATCAAAGATGAATACAGAGTGTTCACCAACAAAGGGCTCCATCTTATCCACATTAACGCCAGATCAATGTACCATAAATTGTCAGAATTAAACTTGTTAGCTAATAAGGCCAAAGCTTCAATAATTGCAATCACAGAAACCTGGCTGGATTCAAGTATAAACGATGGTGAAATAAACATTCAAGGTTTCAATATGGTTAGGAATGATCGCAATAGGCATGGGGGAGGAGTATGTCTGTATGTAAAAAACAACCTCACACACACAACCAGGACCGACCTCCATGTAGAAAATCACGAAGCTCTGTGGATCGATCTATACCTGCCGAGGACAAGACCCATCACAATTGGGGTATGCTATAGGCCACCAGACGACACACAATTCTTGACCAAATTTGAACGAACGTTGTCATCGCTAGACCCTCGGAATGAATCCATCATACTAGGGGATTTTAACCTGTGTTACAAACAACGAAATGATAGGCTTGTACGAGAATATAGGCATATACTGACAATGCACAATCACAAACAACTCATCACAACCCCCACACGTATCTCTGAGAACACTGCCACAATAATAGACCACATAAACTGTAACAGAGAAGACAAAATATCCCAATCAGGGGTTATACAGACTGGGATAAGTGATCACTTCGTCACATATTGCACACGAAAAACCACAAAAATTACCCTAGAGAATCACAAGATTATCAAAACAAGGTCACTCAGAAACTACAATAAAGAAACATTTCTGGACATTTTATGGAATACAGACTGGTCTCCAGTGTTTGGAAGTACAAACGTTAATGACGCATGGGTTGGCTTCAGAACCATCATCACAAACATTCTAGACGAAATAGCTCCTCTGAAAGACATACGAATTAAAGCAAGGTCAGACCCATGGATCAACAATGACATACTACACCATCTGGAACACAGAGACAATCTGTTAAAAAGGCTAGCGAAACATAGACAGGATCAAGGTCTGAAACATGAGTTCAACAGGGCCAGGAATAAACTAAGTAGGAAAATAAAATCAGCGAAAACTAATTATTTTCACAATAAGGCAGAGGAATATCAGAATAACCCAAAGAAACTATGGAGGCACCTAAAAACAACAGGCTACAGCAACAAGACAAGGGATTCGTCTAACACTAATATTGCTCTCACCATTAATGATCAGATTTGCCACGATAAACGACAAATTTCAACCTACTTCAACTCCTTCTTCACCTCCATAGCAAACACACTTGCACAGAACCTACCTCAACCTCTCAATAAATACACGACAACAACGGCCACCTTTCGAAATTTCTACAGAGATAAAGACATACACCCAAACACATTTGGATTGCAAAATGTTACACCAAAATACACTTTTGATGAGCTGTCTAACCTAAATGTACATAAAAGCACAGGACCAGACAAAATTCCTGCCAAATTTCTACGAGATGGAGCCATTGGTATAGCAGGCCCCCTAACTCACATCATCAACTTGTCAATTAACACCAACACTGTACCTGCTGAACTGAAGGAAGCTATTGTAACCCCTCTATTCAAGAAAGGAAATAAACTAGAAGTTGGTAACTACAGACCAGTTAGCATATTATGTATTGTATCTAAAATCCTTGAAAGAGCGGTATACACCCAAATTGAACACTACCTCAAACAAAATGATCTATTCTATAAGTTTCAATCAGGTTTCAGATGCATGTACTCGACAGACTCCTGTCTCATCCACTTAACGGATCACATTCGTAAAGAAATGTCTAAAGGTAACTACACCGGTATGGTTCTTCTTGATCTACAAAAAGCGTTTGACACAGTAGACCATGATATCCTATGTAATAAACTACAAGCAATGGGCATTGGATCTGTGAACTGGTTTAAATCTTATCTTAGTGGTAGAACCCAAAGAGTCAAAATTGATGATAATATATCTGATCCTATGCCAATTAACTGTGGGGTCCCGCAGGGAAGCATCCTTGGTCCCTTACTCTTTCTCTGTTATGTGAACGACATGGAACTGAGCGTCTCATGTAAATTATTACTGTATGCAGACGACAGCGTGCTCCTGGTTTCAGGAAAAGACCCAATAAGTATTGCCGCTTCACTTTCCAAAGAACTAGAATCATGTAGTGAATGGCTAGTGGACAATAGACTATCTCTTCACCTGGGCAAGACGGAAGCCATCTTATGTGGAACAAAACGAAAACTGAAAGACATTGTGGGCTTCTCGGTCAACTGTAATGATATTCCTATAACAACAGTGTCACAAGTTAAATATCTCGGACTAAAACTGGACGCGAGTTTGTCAGGTGAAACAATTTTGGAATCTATCCTGAGTAAGTGTAGAGCACGTATAAAATACCTGTATAGACAGGTGGGATGCTTGCCCGCGGCGACCAAAAAGACCCTCTGCCAAGCGCTTGTTCAATGTCATTTTGACTATTCTGTGTCATCCTGGTACTCTGCATCATCTAAATCAGCACAGCACAAACTTCAGGTCACTCAAAATAAAATGGTTAGGTTCATGCTGAACCTAGGACCCAGATCACATGTTGGCCAGGAACAACTTCAGTCACTAGGTATGCTCAATGTCGCTGACAGGGCCAAACAAATCAGGCTCACTAATGCCTTCAAAATTTTCTATGACAGAGCTCCAGAGTACCTAAAGAATGATTTTGTTAAAGCAAATGAGAGGAGTGGACATAATACAAGAAACAGGATGTTTAATTTTAAGGTCCCGAGAATCCAAGGACAGGGTAAGCAAACATTCTTCTTCACCGCCATCAAAGACTGGAACGACCTACCCCAGTCAGTCCGTGAAAAGAGAACACTGTATTCCTTCAGACGTAGCCTGAAGGAACACCTGAACCGGACAGCTGCGAGAAGGGAGCACCAAGCTTATGTCTACTACTAAATGCGACATAAGAGATAGACAAACCAAACTGAAATTATTACTGATTACGGATTACTGATATTTACTATAGGATGTAAGGTATCTTAAAATAACCCCCTAGAAATACTTTTTCTAAAGTATCCATTTCTTTATCCTCCCCATTTTTCCCCAGCTAACCTAATCCCACAAGGACCCCAATGGAAATACGCCTAACGGCCTTATTGGGCTATCCTTAGTTGGAATTATGCAAGGCTGGTACATGTCATATTTGTAACAAACTATGTGGTACCAACTCTGTAAATTGCTAACTGAATAAATATTATTATTATTATTATTATTATTATTATTACCATACGAAAACAATTGCATACTCCGGTGTGGCAGCATCTGAGATAGTTGCCAAATTCGCGAGTTTTCACAATTCGTAAAGTGGGGTAATTTCGGAAATTTTTCGAGTTTGTTTTTTACAATTTCTCATGACTATAAACACATTGTAGAGATTTAACTAGGTCAAGTGATGTGTAGTGATAATGCGCCGTGCGCCGTAATCCAGGAAGCCTCTTAAAATTATCCCCCATAATATCCTTATCCTTATCCTATCCGAAATCACCCCAGTTAACGGTAATTTGCGAAAAAATGGGTGCAAATAGGCTACTTGTTCTCGGATGTTATGAAATAGGCCTATCTTGTGACAATCCAATATTATATCTTAGTCCTTCTACACTCCTTTAATTTGGTCTATTTGTTAGTGTTCTTCCAACAAGTACAGTATAGGCATTTGTCAACGAGGACGCTGGAACTGTCAAGGTTGTGGGCGGAGGAGGAGGAGGATTTACCCATCTAAAAATAGAGAGACCGACCGCGGCAAAAAATGTAGTCGGACATAAATTATATACAGTATAAATCGAAATGTTTAAAGTAGGTTGATACATAAGGTGGTAGGTTACTTTCTAATATAGCTTATTCGTTGGAGAACACACAGTGGATCACCTTTGGGTAGTATGATGTACGGGGTGGTATATGGAATTTATGGATAGAATCAAGAGTTACCTAACATACTGCACTTGATAATATATCTAACCTACAATCATACCACCATGAGTTAC
Source organism: Lithodes maja (assembly GCA_037953745.1). NCBI lineage: Eukaryota > Metazoa > Arthropoda > Malacostraca > Decapoda > Lithodidae > Lithodes > Lithodes maja. Next base: position 98,836 of record JBAKBP010004634.1, read on the forward strand.
TCATTCAGTTACATTTTGACCGTTGCCAAATACCGTAGGGTACTAGGCCTACATACTTTCATCTCTGGGTTTTGTTTTGAGCTTTGTTCCTCTGTCTCCTTCATGGTTTAAATGGTGTACTTCGATTAACTCGCTATAGGCCTATTAATCCAATTAATCTTTCTAACATGAACATTCCTTGGCAGGGGGTGGCGGATTTGTTATTCAATCATCTTCATCGTCCTCTAAAAGTAACTTTTAAGCGCTAACAGTCCCAAGGGGAGCTTTTAGTTTTAGCTGGGTTTAAAAGCTACTTTTAGCCGCTAAAAGTTTTTTTGCCCAACTTTTAAGTTTTAAAAGTTGGCGCCATCTTTAAAAGCTACTTTTAGGCCTAAAAGTGCTTTATAAATACCGGCCCAGATAAATAAATATACCGGTAACTAACAACCAGATTATTACTGAATGGTTCTCTAGACCTTCGTAAACTAAGTACCGATATGCAGAAACAAAGTGTACCGGTACTATATATATATTGTATAGTTTAACTTGTGAATTATATTATATTAGCCTATCGTACATAATTAAATATATAATACCGGTAATAGCTGAATTTACAACAAACACCATGAACATACAGTACCCTACCGGTACACACATATAAGAACATAAGAACATAAGAAAATGGGAGTCTGCAGAAAGCCGATTGGCCTAAGCAAGGCAGATCCCTGTCCCACACAACCCCAATTACAAAGCCCAATTATAGGCTCAACACTCTAATACCCTGAGGATCATCTTACCAAAACGGTTAGAGATTAACGCAGGATTACGGGGGTCTGCAGAGCGCTGATTGGCCCAACCCTGCTGATCCCCCTTCACACCCAACCCTTCTCGTCCATATGCTTATCCAATTTTATCTTAAAGCTCCCTATCGTTTTTAATCCCACTATAGCACTTGGTAGTCCATTCCACCCATCTACAACTCTGTTACCAAACCAATATTTGCCTATATCTTTTCTGAAACGAAATTTATCTAATTTGAAACCATTGGTACGAGTTCTTTCGCTATCACTGAGCTTTAGTACATTTGTCATGTCCCCTTTGTTAATCCCACTAACCCACTTGAACACCTCTATCATATCCCCTCTAACTCTGCGTCTCTCTAACGAATGTAAGCCTAATTTCTTCAACCTTTCTTTATACGGAAGATTTCTAATGTTATGGATCATTTTTGTCATTCTACGCTGTACTCTCTCCAATGAATCTATGTCCATTCTGTAATAAGGACACCAAAATTGAACAGCATAATCCATATGGGGTCTCACTAATGACAAGTAAAGTTTTAAGATAACATCAGCAGTTCTGTTACTCACACTCCTTGAGATGAACCCGAGAATCCTGTTTGCCTTGTTTCGAACGCTTATACACTGTTGTCTAGGCTTCAAATCATTGCTAACAAACACACCTAGATCTTTCTCACAATTCGAGTTTTCTAATTCCACATTAGCTAGTTTATATTTAACATTTGTATGCATCTTCCCTATCTTTAATACCTTGCATTTGTCAATGTTAAACTTCATCTGCCAATTTACTGACCATTCGTGTAAGGTATCTAGATCCCTTTGGAGGCACTCTATATCTCTATCTGAATCAATTGTTCTCCCCATTTTGGTATTGTCTGCAAATTTACTTATCCTACTAGTTATACCTAAATCAAGGTCATTTATGTATATAACAAACAACAGAGGACCTAATACAGATCCCTGGGGGACACCACTTTTGACTGCTCCCCATTCTGACTTCGTACCATTTATGCCGACTCTCTGCTTACTACCAATTAGCCATGACCTAATCCATCCCAACAACGCCCCACCTATTCCATGCGCCTCAACCTTTCTCATCAATCTCTCATGGGGGACTCTGTCGAAAGCTTTACTGAAATCTAAATATATTATATCATATGACTTGTCATTATCTACTGCTTCATATACCTCTGAGAAAAAACTAAGCAAATTAGTAAGGCAAGAACGTCCCTGAGTGAATCCATGCTGAGAAGAATTTATTAAATTAAATGTATCTAAGTGGTTTCTAATTTTACTAGCAATAATTGACTCTAGTAGCTTTCCTATGATTGATGTAAGACTAATGGGACGGTAATTGCATGCTATTGATTTGTCACCTTTTTTGAAGATCGGAACTACGTTTGCAAGCTTCCAAGCTTCTGGAACTATACCTGTCTCCAATGACTTGTTAAATAAAAATGTTAATGGGTAACTTAACTCATCCCTACATTCTTTTAATACTCTAGCATATACCTCATCAGGACCAGGCGATTTATGAGGTTTCAGTCTGTCAATTTCCTTAAGCACATCATTTCTACTTATAGTAATCGTACTTAACCTATTTTCTATACTATCGCTATATACCTTACGTACTTCTGGAAACTGTGCCAAATTGTCATTAGTGAAAACGCCCACAAATACAATACATGTAACATCCCCGCACTCACACGACTGTATGTGCTCGCAAACATACCCTTGTTTGTATAATCATTGTTGCAGACAATTAACATATATGCAGATACATATCTAAACATACAGTAGATTCACATATGCATACATACACATACACATGCACATCTACACGTACCAGTACACATTTACACACATATAGCCTATGTACGGTTGGCTAAATAATTCATGTCTCTACTGTCATTACGTTTTGCTCGCTGTGTGCTGTATTATAGCCTGTCAGATGTTGAATAGGGTGTGTAAAGATAGGAACATGTTTGTATATCTCACTCGAAACGATGTATAGATAATGATGATACCAATTAGGCTATTGATCGAAATATACTTGGTGCCGCAACATCACTTATTTGAGCAACTGTACCAGTATATATATTTACATACAGTATACAGTATATGAATGCACACTAGTCTATTCGCTGTAAGTAGGCGAGAAATCATGACTATCATATGTAATTAAAAAAGGGCTAGAGCAAATTAGATGTAAATTTCCACATTATTCCTTGACTGACTTCCCAAATTGTAGAAATATTAGTTCGATTACTCTAGTCGATTTTGAGTTACAGAGGTTAGAGGTCCTGATTTTTCGCCTACTTTCAGCGAATATACTGATGTCGCAGTTAATTTGGAGGTTGTGTAGTGAAATATAGTGTCAGTTATATGAATTTGGTATTACTATGATGCAGAGACACAGTAGTTTCATATTTTTCCATTCAGTACCGTATCGATAAATTAGCTGCTATGGGACTCAATTTATCGTCAGATAAAAATAAACAGAGTACCGTATAACTTGGTATAGGCAGAGTGTGGATCCTGGCAGTACCCTTCGCACATGTTTAACCAGTATAGTACCAGTGACGTCTTTTTCATCGTATTCTGGCAACTATTAAACGGTTATATTCAGCTCAGGAAGGACCTCTAGCAATAACAAGGCTTCAAATGTTCTCGACCAACTCTTTTAACTACGGTAGCCTACCACATATATTTCCTAAGTTACATAATATCGTCTAAATATAGCTAGAATAGAATATAACACGTCAAAGGGTTAAAAATACGGGTGTTAGTACTCAGTCACCCCACTACTACGAGTATCCCCTCCCTAAACACTACTTTCTCTCTCCCTCCCAGCCCCCCCCCCCCCCCCCTTCTCTCTCTCTCTCTCTCTCTCTCTCTCTCTCTCTCTCTCTCTCTCTCTCTCTCTCTCTCTCTCTCTCTGTGTTGTGGTTTGACTTTGTACCTTTTTAACGTCACCCCTTTCCCCTCTTCAAAACTATATTTCTTCATAGCCTCCTAAGCTGAATAAAGTCGTCTAATGATAGCCAGAATAAAAGAATGAAACACGTGGTTGAATATGGAACAAGCTCTTATTTCTCATTTACAATATATCCATGGAATGAACCGCAAGCCCATTGAGATACTAACTATGCCTTGTAACTATAAAAACTAAACAGTCTCTCGTATCTAACTTATAATATCTCCCTGAAATGAACCGCAAGGCCACTGAGATACTAGCTATTCCTTGTAACTCTCGTACTACTAAGTCCCCCTCTTCGTCTATTTTCACCTTGCAAGCAGCTAATTTCCTTTTCCTTCCTGATTTCACCTCCTCCCTTCCTCCTCCTCCCTTCCTCCTTTCACCCACCCCTCCCATCTGCCTCCCTCCCTCCTTTCACCTCCCTTCCTCTCTACCTCCCTTCCTCCTTTCACCCACCCCTCCTCTCCGTCTTCCTCCATATATTTTCCACCCTCACTCCCCACCCAACACCCTCCCCTCCTCCACCTTCACTCCACATATAACACGATCCTCACCTCCCCCCACCAGCAACACCCTCCCCTCCTCCACCTTCACCTTTCCCCTCCCCCACTCCCATCCAACACCCTCACCTCTCCTCCACCATCACCTCTCCTCCCCTCCTCCACGCTCACCTATCCTCCCCTCCCTTCCTCGACACCTCCCCTCCCCCTCCCCTCCACATGACCTACTCCACTCTTCCACCAATACTACGCCTTCCACATTGTTTAATAATATTGCAGGTTGCATAGTGCACTTCTCTTATTGCATCATTATTATGTTTTAGCCCATTTGTTTGATTCAGTGTTTTTTCCTAAACTTAATACTTCTCTCTGTATATATATATATATATATATATATATATATATATATATATATATATATATATATATATTATATATATATATATATATATATTATATACTGTATAAGTTCCATAATATATACATATCTTTACTCTAATTAAAGTATTATATTTATGTAAACTAATAAAGTATAGGCCTAGTTGAAGTCGTTAGTGTATCTTAATTCATCTGTGTTTATAGGAAACAAATAGTTACCAACGCTCACTGTAAATAGGCCTATAATGTTTTATAATAAATACACCTTTACAAGAATAAAGCCTCACTCTCTCACACACTCAGTCTCTCTTTCTATCACTCACTCTCACACACACTCACTCTCTATCACACATTATCTCTCTCTCTTCCTGCCTTCACTCCTTCCTCTGCCAACAGTTTTTCTCTCCCTTTCCTTTGCTTTGTTTTGTTTTCTCTCTTCCCTACTTCTTTGCCTTCTCTCTTCTTGTTCTCTTCTATCTCCCATCTTTTCATTCTGCTGCCACGATCCCTCTTATGCAACAACTGGCAGACATTACTAGTCTTGACCAGTCTTATAAAGTGTACACATACTGTATAACCAAAAGTTATTATAGGTTTGATAGTTTCTTTACACTGAGTGATATACTGTATATATATATATATATACTCGATTTTTTTTTTTTTTTTTTTTTTTGGTTAACCTGGCGGAAAGTTCAGTCCTGTAGCAGTTGATTTCTAGATGCTTAATGGGAAAATGGGAAACTGTTATGTCTCTGCATCCTATTATAGACAGGTTTTCACAATTAACACCATATTTGGCTATAAACACTGTGTAATAGCCGAGTAGGCTAATTAAGATGGGGATAAGTCAGTTTCTCGACTGCGAAAAAAGGTATAGTATTACTGTACACAAAATTATATTGATTATTAATTTTACGTACAGTCGGGGACATAAATTATATACAATTATAACCATTTCAATAATTGAGCCAAAATTCGAATTACTTTAATTTAATGTTCTCGTTTAGATTCAATACTGATTAATATGTAGAGCCTATTAGGCTATATAATCAACTACTTACGTAATGATAAATAGATGAGGTTCACGAAGTTTCCTGGGTGCCTGTACTTTCCCAGGGTTTAGCATCACTCTCTCAGGCTTCCATGGACTGACTCTCTCTCTATCTCTCTCTCTCTCTTAACCCTTTCTTGTGTGAGGCTGGAATGTTGGTATGCCTTTATTTACTTGCACCTGGTCTGTCTCTCCCATATCCACTCTCCTCTTTCTTCCCAGGGTCTTGCTCTCTGGCTCTCTTTCCCTCTCTCTCTGTGGTTATTGCTGTTTATCAAAATTGTCTACCAAGCACGTGGACGAGATGGGCTGGGTGTGAGAGGGATCTGCCTTGTGTGGGCCAAGCGGCTGTCTGCAAACTCCCATTTACCATAATTGCGCCTCCAAAAGTTTTCCAGAAATTGCTGTAGGGCCTACATAGTATACCGGTACCGGGTTAATTCGTTTAACTGCAATGCATCTAAAGGGTAGGAGATACTATATAATTATGTCCTTGTAACTTCTTGTAATACGAATGTGCAGTTGCGTAATCTGTCTCACTTTTTTTTGTTTTTTGGCTAAGGCTTCTATGAATGAAGAGGACTAGAGGTGTACACTAATTTTGTCAACAACTATAAGGCCTAAATGAATGAAACGACGTGAATTAGGCCCCCCCCCTCCCCTTTCCTCTATCTTTTGTTTCTTCCTTCCCAGCTTCCTCGTACCCTTCCCATGACACCCCCCCTGACCCCCAACTCCCCCCCCCCTCCTCCTTTCGTCACCCCCCCCCCCCTCCAAAGAATTTCCTCCCCTCCCCTTCCAATTTGTCACATCTCAATTACCTTTTTTTTTCTTAACCCTGATTACGCCCGTGTCACCGCCTCTTTCTTGTACCTCCTGATTTGTGTACCTCAGACAGAAGAATAAGAATAAGGAGAAGAAGAAGAAGAAGCAGAAGAAGAAGAAGAAGAAGAAGCAGAAGCAGAAGAAGAAGAAGAAGAAGAAGGATGAGGAGGAGGAGGGGGAAGGCGGAAAACGCGGAAGGAAGAAGGTGGCTCATACGAAGAAGAAAATAAAAACACATGAAAAATTAGACGATGGTGAGGGCTCATGATGCTAAAGAAGTTGATGAAGAATAAGGAGGAGGAAGGTGGAACATACGAAGAAAAGAGACTAGAAAATGCACATAATCTCTCTCCTTCCCTCCTAGGCTAATTCCCTTCCATATATATCTTTCCATCCCATCCTCATCCTTCTCTCCCATACCTCTGCTTCCTTCTCATTCTTCTGCAAGCCTCCCATCTCCCTCCTGCCTCCCTATCCACTACGTCCTTCTCCATCCTCCCATCCCGTGCCCCATCATCCATCCCATCACCCTCCTTCCTTCCCATCCTTCTATCTCCCCTCCGTCCCTTCCTTCAATGCCTACTACCGTATATATTTCATTCCCACCCAACCCATCATTCCTTCCTACTCCCTCTACATCCTTCCTATGCTTCTCACCCCTGCTTCCCTTCCAGCCCTCTCTTCCTTTCCCACCACCTACCCATTCCACTACTGCATTGCCCTCCTTTCCGCCCCTTCCATAATCTTACCTTCAACACGATCAACATCCTTGCTGTCCCACTTTCCGCCCTCAGCACTTCCTCTCTCTCTCTCTCATTTTTGCCATCCTTTCCTTCCACTTTACTCTTTACACTTTACCTTCCACGCGATCAACATCCTTGCTGTCCCACTTTCCGCCCTCATCACTCCCCCCCCCCCCCCCCCCTCTCTCTCATATTTACCATAATTGTTTTCCACTTTCTCTTAGGGTTGCTATCCCTACTAGGATCAAGTCTTGGTCACCTCACAAGGATCGTAAGATATGTGTGGCCAGTCTCTCTCTCACTCTCTCTCTCATACACCTATTATCCTTAACACCCCCTCCCCCCCTCCATCTTCCCACGCTCTTCTCACGCTCCCCCTCCCCCTCCCCCTCTGTCTTGTAGGGATTTCCCCATCCTATGACCCTCCCCTCCCCCTCACATCCTCTCACGCCTCCCCCCCCCCCCTCCTCTTCCACCATCCCTCCCCTTCAATCCCTTCTTGTCCTCCTATCCTCTGCTCTCCTCCCTCCTTACTCCAAGACCTCTCCACTTACTACCTTCTATTTACCCTCTCTCTCTCTCTCCTTCTCTCATTTTAGTAACCCCCTTCCTTCCAACACCTCTTCTCCCTCCTCTCTTCCTCTTTGCACCGACGTCAAAACCCCCTCCCAGCTCCTCCCCCCTCCTCCTCCAATCATGTGATCTATGACGCGAGTTGGTGACGTCACAAACCTGCGCTGCGCACTATCGCCACATTCCTGCGCAAGGCTCCATGTGTGTTTGTGTGTACTTGTTGTGTTGCCCCACGTGATTTCCTGGCCTTAGTCACGTACTAATATCATTCATAAATTGCTTAGAATATCCATATGTACTAAGCCTACTTAATAATTCTTTTAAGTACTGGTATGCCTATAGCTTCGTATATTCTAGATTTATTGACTTGTTTTTGTTATGTTTTATATTGTTTCGTCACGTGTCAGTACGGTATCGTTCATAATCTGCTTATCAATATCGTTCATAATCTGTGTTACTCATCCTTACATAACCTACTGCGTGTTATAATTTCTTACGTTCGTATGTCTTATAGTTTCGAATTTTTCTTTTGAAGTTGTGTTTTGTTTATCGGTGTCTTCACGTGATTCAGTGTTCTAGTAATTTAACAATATCATTTCTAATCTACAGACTGTGTCGCTGCGGAGGTCGACCTTAGCTGTGTCATCAGAGGGCGGAATTCTGCAAAGTAAGTAAAGTAACACATATTCCTTCATGGCTTAAAGTACTGTTCGATTTGCATCACGTATGTTTTTAATGTGTTGGCATATTGGCTTGTTATGTTTTGTTACCCCATGTGAGTCTATGTTTATAATCTCGTACCAATACCATTCATAAACTGCACTACACATCCTTGCGTAACTTCGCTTCACATTTTCTATATTAGTTTCTGGCATGTTTTGTTTACATGATGGCGGTCGCACTTGGTTTGTTTGTTATTGTTTACATTTGGTAGTGCCACTTTAACGTGTGTGTATGTATACATGTTTATGGGAGTAGAGTACATAAGTTTGTTATAATGTTAGCGTATAATTACATTATGCTATGTTACATATGAGTTTCAGAGTTATCAGTATTCTCATTGGTAGGTTGATGTACATAATCACAGCTATTTTTAACTTAGGGTGCTGGCTTAATAATCCAAAAGGGTTGAGAGCCTCTGAAGTCCTATTTTAACTAACTAAACACTTATACAATCTGATGACTAACTGTATTTACTAACTTCAGGAAATTATGTTCATATATTTAGAGATCTCTAATTGTCTGTAGGGAACTGGATAAAAACTGGTCTTCAAATATAGAGGGTTAATGCTTACCAGTGAATGAAGTACTGTTTTTCAAGTTAATGAGTTAATTATATGTTAGTGTACACGGATATAATCATTTACAGTTGTGTTAATCTACGACCGGAAGCTGATACACCCATACAAACTAATAAATGTAATCTCTCTCTCTCTCTCTCTCTCTCTCTCTCTCTCTCTCTCTCTCTCTCTCTCTCTCTCTCTCTCTCATTGCATCAACATTGTACTCTTGCCAATTGTGTTCAACTGTTTCTTATATTACATATATAAATAAATATATATATATATATATATATATACCGGTATATATTTATATATATATCATGTAATTTAAGAAACAGTTGAACACAATTGGCAAGAGTACAATGCTGATGCAATGAGAGAGAGAGAGATAGATTGGCTTACAAGTAGCAGATCTCATCGACACCTAACCTACGATACCCTATTTGCTATTTTATTCTTTTGATTTGTCTGGAATTCCCCAGTACTCAAAGGTTATATATAATTTGAGAGAATATTGAAGCATTATTAAACATGGGACTGGGGTTTTCGAGTTCTCTCCAATTCTGACGCTATTCTTGACTTACAGTGTGCTGGTTTAATAATCCAGAAGGGTTGATAGCCTATGAAAGCCTTATTTTAACTAAACTAACTTATCAAACAAAATAAAAAGTCATGTGTATATATGATAATTGAATGATAAAGAGAGGCAGGCAGACGAATGTATCTTTTATCTCCTTATTACTTCTTTCCTAATCGTTTTTCCCTCTCTAACACCAACGAACTTCAATTTCCTCCCCCGCAAATCCTAAACCATTAACCCCTTCTGTACCGGTGACGTCTGTTGTATTTTATTAGGAAGGATGTGTGGTAGCTAAAAGGATTAATTGAGATAGCCTGTTGCCTTTTAATGGGTAGGCGTCCTTCCTAAACTGAATATAATCGGCTAATGGTTGTCAGAATATAATGAAAAGGACGTCACCGGTACAGAAGGGATTAAATACAAATATAAACCACCTAACACACGAAGAAGAGTGCAAATACACGATTAAAACCCCTAATTTAATACTCGGTATATATAGGCGGCGGAAATACCGACCTAGAGGTATTTGGCAAGCTGTATAAAAGGTAATGAACAAAGAAGTAAAGTGGAGCAGTGTGTTGGCTAAAGGTACTGATGTATATATATATATATATATACCGGTATATATATTCCTTGTATATATGGGCAGATTTTCTCTTAGGCATATTTCATTGAAGGTTATGGCAAGTGGGTTGTTGTTGTTGTTGTTGTTCCCCATGCTGCCTGGCCGAACAGCCCCAAGGCCCCGAGCAAGGCCAAGGCCATAACCGAGCGCCCCCACAGAACCCTACCCGCCGACCACAATAAAGCCTGGGTGACCGAAGCCACTCCATGGCGGGGAGCTGAGGAGGGTGCGGAAACGCCCGGGAAACCAAAGTCCCATCCAGGGCCCTGTGCCCCTCAGCAATTATGAAGAGAAAGTTGAGGGGCAAGGGAAAAATGTGACGCTTTGGCTTCCAATCTTGGTAGATTGGGAGGTCAATCCACGGAAGAGACGCCGTCACTTGAGATCTAGAAAATATATAAGTAAAAGGAACAGTCAGAGTAAGCTATGGTTCTCACTCTGATATACCAGCCCATCACCAATTGGGTTGTTACAGAGACTAGTGTATTTTTTCTCTTTTTCTGAGGGCATTTTTGCCTTCAGCAGGAAGTTGCCTTATGATCTCTCCAAAAGTCATTTTGGGTAGTACTATAGGATTTAATATGCATAGTACTTAGCTAAAATGCGTTTTCGTACCTTTGCACTTTATCGTGAAGCTGAAATCAAATATATAAGACGTTGCCGATACACAAGGGGTTACAGAAGATAAAGAAGAACAAATTAAACTGAGGTGACTGGCTAGGTGTATGTGTTGGCTGGAGGAGGTATGTGGAGTATATATTTAGCTGGTCACGTGGGTAGTGTATAGTATATAATTATACAGTATATAGGGTCTAGGGAAGAATGGGACTTGGATGGGGGTTATTTAGTTATTTGTTTATACGCGTAATATATAAAATGGTATAGGACTTATGTACACACACCCAAACTCAGACAGACAGACACACACACACACACAAACTCAGACAGACAGACAGACTCGCACAGACACACACACATAGACCAGGCCAGACAGACCCCCCCCCCCCCCCCAACTACCACCACACGCACGTACAGACAGGCAGATACACAGCTTTGACACTATCAGATTCGATCGATATAGTGCAACGCATATGATGACTCACACATTTACCGGTTATATAATATACTTGTTTGGAAATTATATGTGCGCGTGTGTATAGCCTCTCTCTCTCTCTCTCTCTCTCTCTCTCTCTTTATATATATATATATATATATATATATATATATATATGTGTGTGTGTGTGTGTGTGTTTTAAGCTTGATGGAGGTCTAGGGAGGGAAAAAATAATGCAGAAAAAGAAAAAATATAGTCAAATCATTTACAATCTTCCCTTAGACTAATACACTACAGAACGATGCACATTAATTGTATAGACAACTACGGTACCATCAGACGTATGTGGGTGGATCTATTTGAGAAGTAGAATTACGGTGTCAAACGAAAGCCGAATCCATTATTTATAGGTATTATTATAGCACATATAAAACAGCAATTATGGATTACAGTTCAAATTATGTCTTTGGAAGTGACTAAATGGCCAAAACAATGCTATTTCATGTTCATTTTCTGTTTATATTCGTTTAAAAAAGCCGGTATCACACGAGCAATTTTTCACTCAACATGTATCGTCAACACTGGTCTGGCAGCTTATGTGGTCAACATATATAGTATTTCGGTCGCCTAAATTCATCAATCATCAGTCTAGTTTCCGATACCAGTGCAAAATATTCCAGAAATGTTGCCAGAAAAATGTTGATCATCGAATGTTGACTATAAGAGCTCTCGTGTGATACCGGCTTACAGGAAGTCTTCATAAACATTGCTCCGGTTTCACACCCTGTTAAAATTAAATTGATCACTTGCGACTTTCGTTCTACAAGGAAGTTGGAGCTGTAGACAACGCTATTTAACAGAATTTACAGCTAACATATGGTCGTAGTACATATATAAATAAATAAAACTTAATTCAACATACCACTTATCCATCAGAAACGTACATTATTATTGCGTTTCTGTTTAATATCGACGTTCACAGCTCCAACTTCTTTATAGCCTGAAACTCGCAAGTGGCCAATTGACCACTTGCGAGTTTCGTTCTACAAGGAATTTGGAGCTGTAGACATCGAAATTAATAGAAATACAATAATATTATAGGTTTCTGATAGCCAAAAAGTACATCAAATTTAGTGTTATGTATTGATAAATGTACTACAACCGTATTTTTAGCTGGTAATTCTACCGGTACTAAATATCAATGTCTACAGCTCTAACATCCTTATAGAACGAAACTCACAAGTCGGCAATTACGAAGACGTCACCAAATTCCCGTCATCGTCAAGGTTAGGAAGAGGTAGCATGAATATTGATATGGCATACAGATGTCATATATGGCATACTGATAGTGGCATTCTCAAGGGCACGACGGCGGTAGGGAGGGCGTGTCACGTGTATACGTACATGGGGAGATGGGTTATGCGTAGGTGGTAGGCTTATAAACATTCATGGACCTCACCTGTTTCTAATGATGGAAGTATATCTATAGAATCGAATTTTTGCATAGCTTATATAATTTCTTTCTGTACATCAAAGTATATCTCTAGAAACGAATTTATGCATATAATTTGTGTACATTAACTATGAAACTATGTTATATACGGTACTATTTATTGAAAAAACAAGTTCCATCCAAAGATCAATCGAGGTAATTATAATTACACAAAGAAAAACATAGGTAGTCCACGAATTATTATGTGACTGTACAGTTGCCGTAAAACGAACCTGGGACAAGGGGGAGAGAGAGAGAGATAGATATGGCTGTAATTAACCCTTTCAGTATTCGATGACGGTGTTTTAATTATATTTTAGACAATTTATGTAGCTTTGGAAGGACCTCTTGGAATCAAAGAAGTACAAACTTTAGGCAATTAATGTAGCTTAGGAAGGATCTCTAGGAATAAACAAAGTACAATCTATAGGTAATTTATGTAGCTTAGGAAGGATCTCTAGGAATCAAATGAGTAAAAACTATAGGCAATTTATGTATGCCCATCTAATTTTATGTTGAAGCTCTCTAAAGTTCTACAGTAGATCCTACTAGCACTCGGTAGCTTATTCCACCTATCTACAACGCTGTTCCATGCAATCAATCAATCAATATTATTTAGCGTTAAGTTTCCCACCATTGTTGTTGTTGTTGTTCCCCAAGCTGCCTGGCCGAACAGTCCCAAGGCCCGAGCAATTCCAAGGCCATAACCGAGCGCCCCCACAGAACCCTCCCTGCCGACCACAATAAAGCCTGGGTGACCGAAGCCACTCCATGGCGGGGAGCTGAGGAGGGTGCGGAAACGCCCGGGAAACCAAAGCCCCACCCAGGGCCCTGTGCCCCTCGGCAATTATGAAGAGAAAGTTGAGGGGCAAGAGAAAAATGTGACGCTTTGGCTTCCAATCTTGGTAGATTGTGCTGTCTATCTTTCCCCTAACTCTACCAACTTTCCTAAATTCTTTGACTATCCAAACTCTACAGTGGAACACATTCTATCCATTTCTCCTTTCTCAGAAATCTCCATCTTAGGAGATTTCAACGTTCACCACCGCCAATGGCTCTCCTCTCACACTACTGATCCACCTGGTGAACAAGCCTACGTCTTTTCTATCCTAAATGACCTAGAGCAGTTAGTTCAGCAACCCACCCGTATCCCGGATCGCATCGGAGATCGGCCCAACATTCTTGACCTGTTTCTAACTTCTAACCCTTCTTCTTATACTGTCGATCTTTTCTCTCCTTTGGGCTCCTCCGACCATAAACTTATCTCTGTCACCTGTCCTATCTCTCCAGTACAGCCACCCGATCCTCCTAGCCGGCGGCGCTTGTGGCACTTTGGCGCTGCCGACTGGGAGGCTCTTCGGCAGTACTTCTTTGATTTCCCATGGAATGATTTCTGCTTTCATGGCCGAGGACCCTCGGAGAGTGCTGAACGCATTACCGAGGTAATCCTATCGGGCATGGAAGCATACATTCCATTCTCTTTCTCTCAGACTAATGCTAAAAAATCTTGGTTTACTCACGCCTGTTCTACTGCTGTCCGCAATAAGGAGGAAGCATTCAAACGGTACCGACGCCTTAAAACTCAAGACTCTCATTCTTCATATGTTTCTGCCCGGAATCAAGCCAAATCTGTTCTTCGACTTGCCAAACACTCTTTCATCAATAATAAATGCACTGAACTATCCAACTCTAGCTCTTCCCAAGCTTTCTGGCATCTAGCCAAAAACCTCTCCAACAATTTCTCTTCCTCGTCTTTCCCTCCCCTTTCCCACTCTGATGGCACAACCATCACTTCTTGACAAAGCTAAACTCTTCGCTCAAACTTTTGCTAGAAACTCCACCTTGGATGATTCCGGTGCTATTCCTCCCTCTCCGCCCTCCTCTCTCTTACTTATGCCTAATATCCTAATCTCTTCTAAAGATGTACTTTCTACCCTCTCTGGGCTTAACACTAATAAGGCGTACGGTCCGGACGGTGTTCCTCCTGTTGTTCTCAAAAACTGTGCTTCCGTGCGGACTCCCTGCCTAGGCAAACTCTTTCGTCTCTGTCTATCCTCTAACGTCTTCCCTTCATGCTGGAAGTTTGCTCACATTCAACCTGTCCCAAAGAAGGGTGACCGCTCTCAACCCTCCAACTATCGTCCAATTGCTCTTATCTCTTGTCTTTCTAAAGTTTTTGAAACTATTCTTGCTTCCAAATTTCTTAAGCATTTCTCTTCTCATAATCTGCTCTCAGATCGCCAGTATGGCTTCCTTAAGGGTCGCTCTACTGGTGATCTTCTTTCATATCTTACTAACTCTTGGTCATCCTCCTTTCGGGACTTCGGTGAGACTTTTTCTATTGCACTAGACATATCGAAAACCTTCGATAGAGTCTGGCATAAATCTTTAATTTCTAAACTACCCTCCTTCGGTTTCTATCCCTCCATCTGTGCCTTTGTCTCTAATTTCCTTTCCGGCCGTTCCATAGCTGCGGTTGTGGACGGCCATTGTTCACTTCCTCACCCTATAAACTCCGGTGTTCCTCAGGGCTCTGTCCTATCTCCTATTCTCTTTCTAATTTTTATAAATGATCTCCTTAACTGTACCTTAATTCCCATCCATTCATACGCAGACGACTCAACCTTACACTACTCCATTAGTTTTTCAAAACGCCCCAGCCAGCAATCCCTCAACGACAAACGTAATGAAGCCATAGAACTCTTAAATTCTGATCTAAATACTATTTCCAATTGGGGCAGAGAAAACCTTGTTAACTTTAATGCTTCCAAAACCCAATTTCTCCATCTATCTACCCGTCAGGATCTCCCAGCGGACTATCCCTTATTCTTCAACAATACAAAAATCAACCCTTCATCTTCTCTCAATATTCTTGGTGTCTCTTTTTCTTCTGCTCTCATTTGGAAGGACCATATTACCAGTCTTGCTAAGGCAGCCTCCCAGAAGCTGGGTGTGCTCAACCGCCTTAGGGGGTTCTTTTCCCCTGCACAGCTTCTTGCTCTGTACAGGGGCATAGTGCACCCTTGTATTGAGTATTGTTCACATGTGTGGGGAGGTTCCTCTCACACCGCTCTCCTAGACAAAGTTGAAAGGAAGGCCTTTCGTATCATTAACTCCCGTCCACTCACCAACTCTCTGCAATCTCTCTCTCTCCGCCGCAATGTTGCATCTCTCTCGCTATTCTATCGCTACTATAATAATCAGTGTTCCTCAGAGCTATCCCAGTGCATACCACCTCCTTTACGTAGGGCACGTGGTACCCGTCTTGCAACTCAATCCCACCCCTACTTTGTGCAACTCTCCAACCCAAGAGTGAAACGTTACTCTCAAACTTTCTTCTACTCAACATCTGAGCTCTGGAACTCTCTCCCAGAATCAGTCTTTCCCTCTTCCTATGACTTCAAACTCCGTGTGTCCAGGCATTTTGGCTCGAACGTCCCTTGATTTTGGCCCTGTCACTCTTTCAACTATGGGGGAGGCACTCGCTATAGGCAGTTATGCCTTTTGCCTCCCTCAATCACATAGAAAAAAGAAAAAAAAAGATTGGGAGGTCAATCCACGGAAAAGACGCCGTCACTTGAGATCTAGAAAATATATAAGTTAAAGGAACAGTCAGAGTAAGCTATGGGTATGGCAGAGATCGCTCAGTTCTCACTCTGATAGATAAGCCCATCACCACACCCACCATTGTTGTTGAATCTACTATAGTCTGTATTTTCAGCTGGCGGTAAATTGCAATCATTCAGCTATTACGAAGATTTTGAAGCGAAATATGTTGTCTATCTATCTATCTATATGCTCAGGCCCAATCCCCACTTTTCCTCTTTGTTTTTATTTTTAGTTTCCTCTATTTTATTATTATTATTATTATTATTATTATTTTTTTTTTTTTTGTTGGTGAATTACGAAAACTTTGCATATATTTGATATAGAGACATTGTAGTTTCACATTTGTTCATTAAGTATCGATAAATCAGCTGCTAAAGGATTCAATTTACCGTCAGATGAAATAAAAACAATCATATAATCCTAAAACAGTTATTTATTTTATATAGGATATGTTATTTATTTTACTATTATTTTACTATCGTCGAACAAGTATGAGTATGTTAGAGTAGGTCAAAACATCTTGCTTGTGATGCTTGAGGCGTGAAACTTCTTGCTAGACCACATATGAAAATGTGTAGGTAGTATGGAATGTGTGTGTGTGTAACCGGTATGAACGTGTGTAAAGGTCGTGTGTGTGGAGAGAGAGAGAGAGAGAGAGAGTTTGTTTGTGTGTGTGTGTGTGTGTGTGTGTAACTAACCTCAACCTGGTGTGAACGTGTGTAAAGGTCGTGTGTGTGTGTGGAGAGAGAGAGAGTGTGTTTGTGTATGTGAATTTGTGTGTGTGAGATTGTGTGTATGTGCATGTGTGAGTATATGCGTATGACTGTGAACGTTTGTGTATACATATAATATGCGTATGTTCAGTTACTTGTTCGTCAAGGGGAATCCACGCAATGCGAGCTAAGCTCATTATTATCGCGCCTCCTTAATGTGTATGTGTGAGTGTGTGTATGAGTGAGACAAAGGTTTGTATTGTACGTAAGTTTTGGCATCCTAGCAGACCTATGTACACGAGTTTCTCCCTGAGTTCTCCTCGTGTACACAAACATTGACAACACTGTACACCGTCTACTTGCACACTGACGACACTGTGTACACCATCTACGTGTTACCTGTGTCCCCCTAAACTTCGCCATATTTAACACAAGTTAACGTGGTGCTCTCCTCACGTGTGCACTCATTTATATAATCACGGCAATCATAACACCAAGATTACCATATAATTCCATATTATATTAGATTATAACCAAGACGTACATCAAACAACGCATTTGGTTATTTAAAGTACTGATTAGATAAATACAACAGCGAGGAACTAGGAAAATAAGAGTAGAAAGGGAAGAATCGAACACTGGTGACGTCAGATGGGGGGCCGTGTGGGAGCCTGTGCGAGGCTACGATGAGTAACTTCCTGACGCACTTACGCGAGTCACTCATTCCTCCCTTATGAGTCCCTTTTTCTTTCGTTTTAGTATTAGTATCGTTATTCTAATGGTTCATATGTGATATATAATGTAATTGTCTTTTGCATTTGTTAATCTAAAACAATGATATACGCATATGACGAAATACTGTACTTTCCGGGAAAATCATGTCCCGGGAACCATAAGGTCGAAAACAGCTTCTCTACTGAACAGTCTCCGCCTCTCCACACTGAATGAATCCCTAGGTCGCGTCAGGCAACTTTGATCTCTAACGGGACCCGATTCACGGCCACGCGGGAGGAGGGGCGCATGCGCACTGCAGTTCGCGCCCGATTTCAAACGACCATCGCATCGTCCTGATTGGCCGACGTACTTTCTGTGACGTCACGAGGAAGGAGGGTATATAGTCTCCACTTTCACCCGCGCAGCTCAGAAGCAGCACAGCAGTGAGACGTACACAACAAAGGAATAAGAGAAGCAGCGGGGTGTTGTGTTCGGTTTCACGTTTACAAGGACATTTTAAGTGAAATAATTATGATGGCGTGTGACTCCCAAGCTGGGCTGGAGGCTCAGAAGCTCATCAGTTTATCTCTGGGGAAGATGGCGGCGTCCAGAATGGGTCGGACGGGCGCCTCCCTTCATAAATCTCTCCTGGTAGCGTCAGTGCTTCACCGCGCCCGCCACGTCTTCTTGGAGGAGAGTTACCACGTGCACAGAATGACTCACCCTGACGCAGTCCCCCAAATTTCTGCCCCTGCCCCAGTTCAAGTACAAGTCTCAGTTCCAGCACCTACCCCTGTTGCTGTATACACCCCACTATTGCCGCCACCACCACCGCCAACCATGTGCCCTGCTGAGGAGGAGTGTGCAGAGGCCGAGGACAAGGAGAACCAGAGTCATGAATCGCAACAACAACAACAACAGCAGCAGGAGCCAGTGATCGAATCTGCCCGGACGCCCCTGAGTGAGAACAACGGCATCATCAAAAACAGCAACGGTGGTAAGACTCGTGGGGCGGCGCTGAAGAGAAGGCGGTGTGTGAGCCAGCAGGAGACTCAAGACGCAGTGTGGTCCATCCTACCTAAACGACCCCGTACCTGTTCATCTGAAAACACAACGACGGAGACATCACAGCAAGACGCACCAAGCAACAACAGCATGGAAGTCGAGCACATCACTTCGCTAGTGTCCATCTTCAGCTTCGGAGGGCAGCGTGTGGACATGTGTGGGACGGAGGCAGCCAGAGAGGAGCTAGGGCAGTATCAACCCGTGGCTCTGGCGGTGTGAGGTCTCTTCTATCCGCTCATATTTGGTGTACCTGACGAAGTTTAGGCTATGGCCGCAGCTAGTCACCCGCCCTGGCCGCCCTAGCCAACCCACAGGAGGTGAACCGAGGGCCAAATGGCTCGGAGTCTAATCCACCTCCGATAAGGACGCTCCGCACGGGATTTGTGGAGTGAAAACTAGCGATGTAGAATGGAGTGAAGCCCCTGAAGCACTGGAATGGAAGCGTGAGGAGTGGAGCTGAAGTGAAGCCCCAAGAAAATAGTCTTGAAGCTCAAGGAACTGTTGTGGTGGTGGTAGTGTGTGCGGAGTGGTTCATGCATGGGAGAGGCCAGGGCTGCGGGCAAACCATGACGGTGCTCGCTTGTGTGGCCAACCCCTCCTACAAATTTTAAGAGGCAGGGGCCGCACGCAACTTGTGATAACTTTGTATATTTGTGTACAAATATATAATTATATTTATTGCCG
This sequence comes from Lithodes maja, assembly GCA_037953745.1. Classification (NCBI taxonomy): domain Eukaryota; kingdom Metazoa; phylum Arthropoda; class Malacostraca; order Decapoda; family Lithodidae; genus Lithodes; species Lithodes maja. Next base: position 118,484 of record JBAKBP010004634.1, read on the forward strand.
GCTTTCTGTGTCGGTGGGCCGCAAGATATTATATTTTCTATACATGCTGAAAACAGGAAATTTTAATAAAAATACAAATCTACCTCAATGTTTCTATTGACCCACTTTTTACTTAGCTAGTATAAATGCAGTGAGTATAGTGTAGGTTATGTGAAGACTAGTGCACAATAACTTGGCTGGTGGTGATTGTTCTTTAATGATTAAATTCTAAGTGACTAGGCCTAGGGCCTACCTAGATCCATGAACATTTATGGTTTTATTTTTAAACCTATCTGCCATGGTTATTGTGCACTGGTCTTATTGTTACTATTTAGGCTAATGGAGTTGTAATGCACGATTTAGAAATAAAATGGAAATTATCATTAAATATTTAAGGTTGGAACTCCGGACTATGGTAAAAATTAATTTATATATATATATATAGCCTAGCCTATATAAACAAAACAAAATGGCTAAGGTTTAAGGTGATCGAAGACGAATGGTGAGCAGTTAAATGGAAATTATCACTAGATTTTTAAGGTTGGAACTCTGGACTATAGAGGTACAATTTTATACCATAAAACAAATTATCTAAACCTGTATTAAAGAAGAAAAATGCCTAAAAGTTTCAAGGTTGAAGGTGATTGGAGACAATGGTGATTCAAATATGTCTTGGTGGATGAGTGAGAAAGAGTTTCGTAAAGGCATTGGTGTTTTTAAAGTTAAAAAAATAAAGAATACTCTTGGAGAGAAAGGGGGAAAAAAAAACTGCCAACTCGGTTTGTAAATTGCATGGGATGAACACCATAAGGGCTGAAAAGACTCGGGAATAAAAAAAAAAAAAAAAATTAGTCTCTCAGTCCCCCACCCCCTGAACTTTCCCAACCCGAAGGCAAATGTTTCCTAGAGAGGATGGCCAGTCGATACTTCTACCTCCCAGCCCCCTTCTACCTCATGAACTAGCGAACATAGGCCTATAGTTGCGGGCACATATTTTGAACCCTTGAACTGGATTAAAGTACCTCTAGTGAGGATTAATGAAGATTCAATTTAGCAGAGATAATTTCGAAAATCTGTGGCCGAAACTATAATTATATAGGCTAGTACTATGGTCTGATGGGTGTAGGAATTCTCAATGGATGGGAATAAGATGTTGAACTTGAAGGAATGTGAAATTGGGATTATTCATCTGCATACTGCTGACAAGTACAATGTTGAACCAAAATACACAAATTAAATAATGCTAGAGAGCAGATTCAACTAATTTTTTTTAACAAATGGCTAAGTTATAACGGATTGGTTTAACTCTTAAATGGTTTGGTATTTATTAAAGGGTATAAACAACTGGCCAAGACGAAACTATAATAAAAAATACTATGAATTTTGGCCGACCTATACTGAACAGGGTAGTTATCACTTAATAATAATAATAATAATAATTATATTTATTCCGTTAGCAATTTACAGAGTTGGTACCACATAGTTTGTTACAAATATGACATGTACCAGCCTTGCATAATTCCAACTAAGGATAGCCCAATTATAGAGTTTAAATGTTATCTTAGAGAGAGGGGGGGGGGGGGGGGGGTATTTTAGTTTGCTCTCGAGACCTTTATCGAGCTTTCAAACTATTATAAAATAAATTTGCATGAAATCTCAACTAATGGGGTTAAAACATGCGAGAGGGGGGTGTCCACTGAAAAAACAACTAACCTACCTCCCCTGAAGAGAAGGGTATTCGAGGATTTTTGTGTGTGACTGGATGTGTGGCTTCCTGAGCAGCTGCGTCGGTCGTCATGGATGCTGCCTCTCACCCACCTAGTCTACCTCTCCACGACCACGTCACCCACCATATCAGCCCCTATACCTCACCTCACCCACCGCGGCCTTCACCCCTCACCCACACCCCCCCCTGAGTCACCCATTCACCCCACACTTAACATTATTATTTCCTCTCCCAGACATCCTTTGCTTCCACGGTTGTATTACTTTTTGCCACGTTTACCAACCCTTGAATGAACCATTCGCCCCACACCTCCCAGGCATATCTCTACTACTACTATTAACTCTACTGATGCTATCTTCACCACATTCACCCACCGGACCAGCTCTTCACCTCACCCTCCATGGCATTCACCCCACACTACTCTCCCAGGCATATCTCACACTACTACAACTATTACCTCTACTGTTGCTATCTTCACCACATGCACCCACCGGACCAGCTACTTCACCTCACCCTACATGGCTTCACCCTTCACTCACATGCATCCATTCACCCCTCACTACTCTCCCATACATACCTCTACTACTACAACTATTACCTCTACTGGTGGTATCTTCACCGCATTCACCCACCGGACCAGCTCTTCACCTCACCCTCCATGGCGTTCACCCCACACACACACATCCATTCACCCCACACTACTCTCCCATACATACCTCTACTGATGCTATCTTCACCACATTCACCCACCGGACCAGCTCTTCACCTCACCCTCCATGGCATTCACCCCTCACCCACACATCCATTCACCCCACACTAAAATTACTTCCTCCTCCAGAGATCATTTACTTCCACAACTGTTCTATTATTACACTCAGCCACATTTGTCCACCTGCCTTCACCTAAACACACCTCGACTCACCCCACACTAACATGCTCTCCCAGACATTACTACTACTAGGAATAGTACTGAAGCTGTCTTAAGGGGGATGGGCTGGTTATTTCTGGCCCCCTTCTCCCTCGTGTTTAGCCCCCTCTCCCAGACACGTCTCACACAACTGTACTATTTATCACTCCTAGCCAAACACGCCCTGATTCACCACATACTAACATACTCTCCCAGACATAACTTCCACGCGATTACTACTACTGAAGCTATCTTAAGCCACGTTCACTCACCGGACCAGCTCTTCACCTCACACACTTACCCATTCACCCCACACTTACATACCTCTCACACTACTTATATTATTAATCCTTTGAGTACCAGGGACGTGTGATATATTTTACTCTACCTATCTGTGGTAGTAAAAGGGTTGGTTGTTGTTGTTGCTGCTCCCCAGGCTGTCTGGCCGAACAGCCCCAAGGTCTCGAGCAAGGCCAAGGCCACAAACGAGCGCCCCCACAAAATCCCTCCTGCCTACCACTAACAAAGCCCGGGTGACCGAAGCCACTCCAAGGCAGGGAGCTGAGGAGGGTGCGGAAACGCCCGGGAAAAGGGTTGGTTGATATGGTTTGAAGCCTTATTATTAAGAGAACATAACATAACATAAGAAAATGGGAGTCTGCAGAAAGCCGATTGGCCTAAGCAAGGCAGATCCCTGTCCCACACAACCCCAATTCAATTACAAAGCCCAATTATAGGCTTCACACTCTAATACCCTGAGGATCATCTTACCAAAACGGTTAGAGATTAACGCAGGATTATGGGGGTCTGCAGAGCGCTGATTGGCCCAACCCGGCTGATCCCCCTTCACACCCAACCCTTCTCGTCCATATGCTTATCCAATTTTATCTTAAAGCTCCCTACAGTTTTAGATCCCACTATAGCACTTGGTAGTCCATTCCACCCATCTACAACTCTGTTACCAAACCAATACTTGCCTATATCTTTTCTGAAACGAAATTTATCTAATTTGAAACCATTGGTACGAGTTCTTTCGCTATCACTGAGCTTTAGTACATTTGTCATGTCCCCTTTGTTAATCCCACTAACCCACTTGAACACCTCTATCATATCTCCTCTAACTCTGCGTCTCTCTAACGAATGTAAACCTAATTTCTTCAACCTTTCTTCATACGAAAGATTTCTAATATTATGGATCATTTTTGTCATTCTACGCTGTACTCTCTCCAATGAATCTATGTCCATTCTGTAATAAGGACACCAAAATTGGACAGCATAATCCATATGGGGTCTCACTAATGACAAGTAAAGTTTTAAGATAACATCAGCAGTTCTGTTACTCACGCTCCTAGAGATGAACCCGAGAATCCTGTTTGCCTTATTACGAACGCTTATACACTGTTTTCTAGGCTTCAAATCATTGCTAACAAACACACCTAGATCTTTCTCGCAGTCTGAATTTTCTAATTCTAAATTAGCTAGTTTATATTTAACATTTGTTTGCATCTTCCCTATCTTTAATACCTTGCATTTGTCAATGTTAAACTTCATCTGCCAATTTACTGACCATTCATGTAAGGTATCTAGATCCCTTTGGAGGCACTCTATATCGCTATCTGAATCAATTGATCTCCCTATTTTAGTATCGTCTGCGAATTTACTTATCCTACTAGTTATACCTAAATCTAGGTCATTTATGTATATAAGAAACAACAGGGGACCTAATACCGATCCCTGGGGGACACCACTTTTGACTGCTCCCCATTCTGACTTGGTACCATTTATGCTGACTCTCTGCTTCCTACCAATTAGCCATGACCTAATCCATCCTAACAACGCCCACCTATTCCATGTGCCTCAACCTTTCTCATCAACCTCTCATGAGGGACTCTGTCGAAAGCTTTACTGAAATCTAAATATATAATATCATATGACTTGTCATTATCTACTGCTTCATATACCTCTGAGAAAAAACTAAGCAAATTAGTAAGGCAAGAACTACTGCCTTATTGCTAGAGGTCCTTCCTAAACTGAATTAAATCGTCTAATAGTTGCAGAATATGATGAAAAGGATGTCCCTGGTACTGTATGGGTTAATACTACTGAGTACTGAGACTCATCCAGACGCCCCACATAAACATACTTTCCCAGACATTACCTCTCATACTACTACTACTACTACTACTATAAATACTACTGAAGCTCACCTGACCAGCTCTTCATCTCAACCACTACGGACATTAGTTCCAGGGCAGTAGTTCCCTTACCCACTGTTTGGACACTTCATCCTCAGTGTTTTGGAGGACAGTCTAGAAGGGTCACTATACCTGGTGTTGCTTGATTTCCTTTGTACTATGGCCTTACAACTCACCCACACACCATGACTCACCCATTCACCCCACACTTACATACTCTCTCAGACATACCTCTCGCACTACTACTACTACTATTATACTAGTCTTGGCTACATCTCACCCAACACACCATGACTCCCCCATTCACCCCACCCACACTTACATACTCTCTCAGACATACTCTCCACTCACTACTTCACTATTATACTACAGTCTTGGCTACATCTCACCCAATCACGAATAAGTCTAGTCAAGTACCCCACCCACACTTACATACTCTCTTAGACATACCTCTCACACTACTTCACTATTATACTACAGTCTTGGCTACATCTCACCCAACACACCATGACTCCCCCATTCACCCCACCCACACTTACATACTCTCTCAGACATACCTCTCACACTACTTCACTATTATACTACAGTCTTGGCTACATCTCACCCAACACACCATGACTCCCCCATTCACCCCACCCACACTTACATACTCTCTCAGACATACCTCTCACACTACTTCACTATTATACTACAGTCTTGGCTACATCTCGCCCAACACACCATGACTCCCCCATTCACCCCACCCACACTTACATACTCTCTCAGACATACCTCTCACACTACTACTATTATACTAGTCTTGGCTACATCTCACCCCACACACCATGACTCACCCCACACTTACATACCTCTCACACTACTTCTACTATTATACTAAAGTCTTGGCTACATCTCGCCCCACACACCATGACTCACCCCACACTTACACACTCTCAGGCATACCTCTCACACTACTACAATTATACTAGTCTTGGCTACATCTCACCCCACACACCATGACTCACCCGTTCACCCCACACTTACATACTCTCTCAGACATACCTCTCACACTACTTCACTATTATACTACAGTCTTGGCTACATCTTACCCACACACCATGACTCACCCATTCACCCCACACGTATAAACTCTCAGACATACCTCTCACACTACTTCACTATTATACTAGTCTTGCCTACATCTCACCCAACACACCATGACTCACCCATTCACCCCACACTTACATACTCTCTCAGACATACCTCTCACACTACTTCACTATTATACTAGTCTTGGCTACATCTCACCCACACACCCATGACTCACCCATTCCCCACCCACACTTATATACTCTCAGGCATACCTCTCACACTACTACTATTATACTACAGTATTGGCTACATCTCACCCACACACCATGACTCACCCATTCACCACACACTTATATACTCTCTCACACTACTATTATAAGAACATAAGAACATAAGAAAATGGGAGTCTGCAGAAAGCGATTGGCCTAAGCAAGGCAGATCCCTGTCCCACACAACCCCAATTCAATTACAAAGCCCAATTATAGGCTCAACACTCTAATACCCTGAGGATCATCTTACCAAAACGGTTAGAGATTAACGCAGGATTATGGGGGTCTGCAGAGCGCTGATTGACCCAACCCTTCTCGTCCATATGCTTATCCAATTTTTTCTTAAAGCTCCCTACAGTTTTAGATCCCACTATAGCACTTGGTAGTCCATTCCACCCATCTACATCTCTGTTACCAAACCAAATATTTGCCTATATCTTTTCTGAAACAAAATTTATCTAATTTGAAACCATTGTACGAGTTCTTTCGCTATCACTGAGCTTTAGTACATTTGTCATGTCCCCTTTGTTAATCCACTAACCCACTTGAACACCTCTATCATATCCCCTCTAACTCTGCGTCTCTCTAACGAATGTAAACCTAATTTCTTCAACCTTTCTTCATACGAAAGATTTCTAATATTATGGATCATTTTTGTCATTCTACGCTGTACTCTCTCCAATGAATCTATGTCCATTCTGTAATAAGGACACCAAAATTGGACAGCATAATCCATATGGGGTCTCACTAATGACAAGTAAAGTTTTAAGATAACATCAGCAGTTCTGTTACTCACACTCCTAGAGATGAACCCGAGAATCCTGTTTGCCTTATTACGAACGCTTATACACTGTTTTCTAGGCTTCAAATCATTGCTAACAAACACACCTAGATCTTTCTCACAGTCTGAATTTTCTAATTCTAAATTAACTAGTTTATATTTAACATTTGTTTGCATCTTCCCTATCTTTAATACCTTGCATTTGTCAATGTTAAACTTCATCTGCCAATTTACTGACCATTCATGTAAGGTATCTAGATCCCTTTGGAGGCACTCTATATCGCTATCTGAATCAATTGATCTCCCTATTTTAGTATCGTCTGCGAATTACTTATCCTACTAGTTATACCTAAATCTAGGTCATTTATGTATATAAGAAACAACAGGGGACCTAATACCGATCCCTGGGGGACACCACTTTTGACTGCTCCCCATTCTGACTTGGTACCATTTATGCTGACTCTCTGCTTCCTACCAATTAGCCATGACCTAATCCATCCTAACAACGCCCCACCTATTCCATGTGCCTCAACCTTTCTCATCAATCTTTCATGAGTGACTCTGTCGAAAGCTTTACTGAAATCGAAATATATAATATCATATGACTTGTCATTATCTATTGCTTCATATACCTCTGAGAATAAACTAAGCAAATTAGTAAGGCACGACCGTCCCTGAGTGAATCCATGCTGAGAAGAATTGATTAAGTTAAATGTTTCTAAGTGGTTTCTCATTTTCCTAGCAATAATTGACTCTAGTAGCTTTCCTATGATTGAAGTGAGACTAATGGGACGGTAATTGGATGCTATTGATTTATCACCTTTTTTGAAGATCGGAACTACATTTGCAAGCTTCCAAGCTTCTGGAACTATACCTGTTTCTATACTATTATACTACAGTCTTGGCTACATCTCACCCACACCCCATTAGGCTCACCCACCACTAAGGGAAGATGGACTGTTTTTTCTTGGTCCTCCTTTTCCCTTATGTTTAGCCCCATCTCACCCACTCGCCATTGATTCACACACCACTTAAAAATATACTCTCCCGGACATCCCTCTCAAACAACTTCTACTAATACTGACTTCACTAAATAGAACCACTGGACCCTTGCCTCACCTCGGCCTTCACCCCTCACCCATACATACCCTGACTCACCCATTCACCCCACATTAACATTACTTCCTCTACCATTTACCCACCTCCCTCCACCCTTCACCCACACACACCACCTAACTCACCCAACATTAACATTACTTCCTCTCACATACCTTACACGACTACTATAAATACTGTTATATTAGCCACATATGCCCATCAGCTCCCTCCCTCTCACCTAACCCACTGTGGCCTTCACCTCTCACCCACAACACCCTAATTCACCCACTCACCCCACATTAGCATTACTTCCTCTGACATTTGCCCACTTCCCCCCACCCTTCACCCAAACTCGCCCTAATTCACCCAATCACCCCACATTAACATTACTTCCTTCTGACATCCCTCACACGACTACTATAAATACTACCGGTACTATATTAGCCACATATACCCACCAGGCCCCCCACCTCACCCACACACACCCTAATTCACCTCGCATTAACATTACTTCCTCTGCCAGACCTCCTCTACTTCCACAACTGTACTATTATTACCGGTACTCTTTCAGTCACATTTACCCTCCACCCCTCACCCACACCACCCTAATTCATCCCATATTCACATTACTTCCTCTCCCAGACATCTACTCACACTACTACATAATACTATAGTCCGTTCATTCTAGGTTGGGCAGAAATCGTAACCCCAAACCTCTCATAACTCAAAAAGGATTAGAGTAATCGAGATAATATACCTACAAAATAGATAGACTTGGTTAGGGAATATGTGTATACATTGACAGCTCATTTGCTCTAGCCCTTTTTGAGTTACAAAGGTTAGAGGTTATGATTTCTGCCCAACCTAGAATGAACGGACTATAATTATACCCTTGCCACATTTACTGTGGCCTCCATCTCTCACACTCTTCCCAACTCTCCTAGTCATCCTTTATTCACATGACTATACCCTGTTCCAAATAAGTAGGCCAAACCTCTTGAACATCTCCAGAACTCACAAACGACTGGAGTAATCGAGCTAACATGTCTACCATTTGGGAAGAGTTAGCCAGGGAATTTGTGAGGAAATGTACAGCCCTTTTGAGTTACAAAGGTTAGAGGTTACGATTGCTGCCCAACCTAGAATGAACGGATTATAATTATTACTATCTTAGCCTCATATACTGCCCAGAGCAATCCTTCCTTCACCCACTACTACTATCTTAGCCTCATATACTGCCCAGAGCAATCCTTCCTTCACCCACTACTACTATCTTAGCCTCATCAACACACTTTCTCCAAGACTCCCCCAGACCTGACTTCCAGCAACCCTTCCTAATCTACATCAAATCGTCTATTAATAGCCAGAAAAACAGAAAAGTAACGTGTATTGGATTTTGAAAGGGTTATTCCTTACTACTGTGCCTACCTGATCATGGATGGCATTGTTGAGCGAATGGAAGCAAGCATCTGTACCTCGCGTTTCAAGCCATAACACGAAATTATCTTCCGTGAACGCGCCTATTTCTGACCCTGACTATTTTACCCTCGCCCCTTCCTTGGCCTCGCTCTGAATTCAGTGTTGCCAATCGAGCTACATTCCTGCTAGATCTAGAGGTATTAATTCGGTCTAGCGGCAATTTCCTACATCTAACTACATCATCCCTGGCAATATTTTAAAGATTCTTGACATAGCGATATTTTAGAGCGATTTCCTAGAGATTATGGTATTTTTTCTAGATATTTTCGGCATATATTTACAATCTAGCGGCCTTCTAGCGACTTTTGAGAACTGAGCTAGCGGTATTTAGTCTCTTGATTTGGCATCCCTGTAATCGTCGGCTCTTCCCAGAACACTCACCCACCTCTTGCCTCACCCAGACCAGACCATCATGTTTTCCTTGAATCATAGTACACTCTAGGACATAAATCGTGGCCTTAAGGGAGCCCAACCTCGCTTGTTTTCTCTTTCTCTCCCTCTCTCTTTGGCTTGTATCCATTCAGCCTACTGATTATATTTGTAAAATACTATGTAAGAAGAATAACCACTGTCGGTGGAAATAAACTTATTATTATTTATTATTATTACTATTTTAAGACGTTTATCCCCATCCAGGTGTCAATATTTTCCTGGCGAACGGTAGCGAGCCAGCATATAAATATTTTGTTATGACAGCAAGCTAAATTTGTACATTTTTCGATAGAAAAATGTCTCCGGCGAAACAGGATTTCTCCATACAATGCTGGCTCGCTTTCGCTCGCCAGGAAGAAATCGACACCTGGATGGGGATAAACATCTTAAAACAGTAGGCTGAATGTGGCCGAATGGATACAAGAAAAAGAGAGAGGGAGAGAAAGAGAAAAGTGAGGTGGGCTCCCTTAACCCGTTCAGTACCAGTGACGTCTTTTCAATTATGTTCTAGCTACATTTAGACGACTTTATGAAGCTTAGGAAGGATATATGGTAGATTAAAGAATTAATTATTATGTTACCTCCACCAACCGATTTTACTCCTAAACCTCAATGAAATCAACAAATACATGTGGCAGTCCAGGGATCCGAACCTAGGATGCTCACACCGAAATTCGCTGCATTTATTGAGATAGTCCACGCCCGAGTCAGATCTAAAACTAACCTTCATCAGTTTCTTCTTATGCCATCCTTGTCTCTGTCCCAACCAGAGACAGATCCTACTAACCTTCATCGGTATTTTATATTATTATTTGTAAAAAAAAAAAATCTCGCCTTTGTTCAAACCCGAGTCAGATCCAACTGACCTTCATTGGCATTTTATATTTGATCTGTGAATTAATTAATTAATGTATGTGGTAAAACTCGCTAGGAAAATGAAACAATGCAACACCAAGCTTTCGCCTATTCTCTCAAAATATCTTGAGGGTAAAAGATAATGTACCGGTATTTATTATGTATTTACATTATTTATCTATTATTATTATTTGTTCTCGTCTTTGTTCCAACCGAGTCATATCCAACTAACCCTCATCACTCCCTTCCTCTTCTGGAGTGTACTCTCCCCCTGGCAACGCAAGTCCTCCCCTCCCTCCCTCCCTCCTCCTCCACCATCTCTTTACGACCTGACCACCACCAGAGTCGTCCTTCCCTCCCCCTCCACCATATATTTACTACCTAACCACCACCACCACCACCAGAGTCGTCCTTTCCTCTACCATCTCTACGACGACCACCACCACCAGAGTCGTCCTTCCCTCTCCACCATCTATTTACTACCTAACCACCACCACCACCACCACCACCACCTCCACCAGAGTCGTCCTTCCCTCCTCCTCTCTTCCTCTTCCTCTTCCATCTCGTTACAACCTAACCACCACCACCACCACCACCAGAGTCGATTGTTGATTTTAGGACACTTCTTTTATGGAAGCTTGGGGTCTACAGTCTAAAATATCGTAAAATTAACAGTAAAAGACCGTAGATAAACAGAAACAACTCTTACTCTCTCTCACACACACACACGCTCTTACTCTCTCTCTCTCTCTCTCTCTCTCACACACACACACACAAACACACTCTCACTCTCCCCTAAATTCCGGTTCCCCTATGTCTTCCCCTCGCTTCTATATTTCCACTCCCTCCCCTTCACTTTATATTTTTATGTTCCCTTCTTCCCTTCCCCCTCGCTTCTCTCTCTCTCTCTCTCTCTCTCTCTTCTCTCTCTCTCTCTCTCTCTCATGTTCCGCTACTCTACCTCCATCACCCCCCTCTACCCCCTTTACAGGTCATTCACAGACGATACGCACACATGAACGTGGCTGTGTGCATTATGTGTGTATGTGTAAGTACCAGTGGAGGGAAGCACCCCCCACCCACACACACACACACACACAGTCACACCTACCAACTAAACAGACACACATCCAAACACATACACAGTCACATCCAGCAATTAAGCACACACACACACACAAGCAACTATTGAATCACACCAAACGTCAATACCACCAAAGTTACTTACCCACCACTGATATTTGTAGAACACTTAGGAAATGCTACTATAATCTACTGTAAGTTTTTATTAATTTAATTACATAAGAACATAAGCAAATGGGAGTCTGCAGAAAGCCGTTCGGCCCACACATTGCAGCTCCCTCTCATACCCAACCCTAATTATAAGGACCAATTATTATATTTTATTATAGGTCGAATACCTGTGGGAGTCATTCATAATTGAGTTGGTTTTGACCGCTTACTGTAGATTCGAGGAGGTCCTTCCTAAGCTGCATAAAATCGTCGCCTGAAGGAATTGATTTCTGTCGTCCAAATGAAGGATCTGTTCATCCAAGTGTCCATTTGCACGGGTATAATTAATCCTTTTCTTCAGTTTTGTTCGTTTTGGGGGATTTGTATAGTCCAATCCTCAACAGCTGATAAGTGGGAGTTGTGGGGACATTAGAGGATAAGATTATAAAACTGTGTTGGTGGTGTAATGGTTTAGGTGCTTATGTTCTGGGTGTGGTGTCCCGAGTTCGAATCCCGGGAGGACCAATATGCTTTCATTAGTTTATTCAAGTACTTTGGGGTTTGTAATTGGTGATTAATGTTAAATGGATTATTACGTATACTACTAACAATATAGGAACTTTTAAATTACCGGTAGTAGATATTATGGGCACTTTAATTACTCTTTTCATACCCATAATGTATACCGTGTAAGGCTCTATATTCTGTTTCTTTTCAACTGGCGTTAAATTGCAAAGTTCCCATCAAGATTTCTCATTTTTTTTAGACGATTTTGTAGTGAAATATGGTGGTAATTATATAAACTTGGTCTTAATATGATGCAGAGACATATGGTTTCATATTTTGTTCATTAAATATCGAAAAATTAGCTGCTAAAGGATTCAATTTACCGTCAGATGAAATGAAACAGAGTGTAGGTGTTGGGGTTGTGAGATACATAGGACGGAGGGTGGGCTAAACAGGTTTATTTATTTCCAGTTGGATAGGGTCCGGAGTTAAGTAAGAACACGGAAGGTCCCCTCTGTCCCGACGTGTGTGGCAGATCCCTTCCACACCCACCCTCAATATGCTCAAATATGACCTAAAAATGAATAGCTACAAGATGGCAAACACAATAATAACCTTGAAACATAATTAAACATAGCACCTACCAAGACATCGGATGGACCAGCGATAACATTTCGGTAACGGCAAATATGTAAAATTAGGTTGGGGGGGGGGGGGGGGGGGATGCCGGTGTGGAAAATGTGATTACGTAACCCAGGAGCGGAAATAGGGGAAAGAGAGAGAGTGAGAGTGAGAGAGAGATTGTTTTATTAGATTGGTTTATTGAAATAAGTGCAAATGTTACACGAGTATCATTACATAATCTCAAAAGGGCTGAGACTTGAGGAGGAGGTAGTGAAAGAGAGAGAGAGAGAAGGGGGGGGGGGGAGGGGGTGCAGGGACAACAGGCAGAGGAAAGAGAGGACAAGGGGGGGGGGGGGGGCACACACACACATATAAACACGTGATGCACAGAGCCATACAACACGGGTCGTCATAACACGTGCACCACCAGCCTTCTCGCGCAAAAAAAAATCTTGTATCTCTCTCTCACACACTCACACACACACCTATAGGCCGTATATATTAATCTCTTAAGGGGAGGTATTTAGTTTGTTCCCTAGACCTCCATCAAGCTTAAAATTACACCCCCTTGAGTCCCTTTCAAGATAATTTGTACATTTTTCGGTAGAAAAATGTCCCGGCCGAAGGCCGGTTCCTCTTAAATTACAGGCTCGCTATCGCTCGCCAGGATAACATTGACACCTGAATTGCACGAAAGGTGCAAAGTTCTTAAAATCGCTAAACTAATGGCGCAAACGTTTTATAATATCAAAAGCAATGGGGCTAAACATGAGGGAGAAAGGGGTCAAGAAAAAAAAAACTCAAGTGGACATCTCCCCTTAACCCACTTACTGTAGTACCGGTGACGTCCTTTTCAATATAACCTAAACATAAATAGCAACACAATGGCAAATACAATCATAACCTTGAATAATAAATAAACATGTTATCTCCCAAGACAATTTGACCATTGTATTCAGCTTAGGAAGGACGTCTACCTATTAAAATGCTTCAGACTCTCACACTAATCATTTTAGCTACCCCATAATCCTCCCGAAGCTTCATGAAATCATCTAATAGTTGCCAGAAAAGGACGTTGCCGGCACAGGAAGGGTTAAATTGCGATTATATAACTATACAACAGCGAAGCGTTTCGTTTTGATGAACAACATAAGCCAGAATTAATTCCTTGCTGTTTATCAAAGTTGGGGCTGATTCTATTTTTTGTTTTCTACGCGTCATCATAACACGTGCACCACCAACCAGCCTTCTCGGGCAAACAATTGTGCTCTCTCTCTCTCTCTCTCTCTCTCTCTCACACAAACCTATAGGCCTTATATATTAATCTCTCAACCCACTCAGTACCGGCGACGTCCTTTTCAATCATATGCTTGGCAACTATTAGAAATTATTGTATTCAGCTTAGGAAGGAAAGGTCTACCTATTAAAATGCTAGCTAATA